>APFE030320928.1:0-13931 GCA_000404065.3 Pinus taeda
TAATTAATTAAATTAAAAGGGAAATGGTCAAAACTAACTTTGAGATAAATACTTAATATCTTAAAATTTTATTTTACATAATTAAATATTTAAAATTTTAATTATTAAATTTTTCTTCAATATGTTTGACAAAATACGTCGTAAAAGATGCCATAAAATGACCATTTCATTTATTAGTTAAATTAGACAAATATAGTCGCCATATATTCTACAAAGTGAATGGACTATATATACTATCTATAGCCTCTGTAGCCCTTGTTCAATTGTGAGCCCTGGTTTATATATTTCAAAATTCAATCATTATCTATAGCGTTTGTAACCCTTGTTTAAATATGAAAGTAGTTCATACCTTTCAAATTTCAATAATTAAATTAAGCCGAAAAAAACATAATTATACGAACTTGGTATGTATCAATTTAAATAACTTCCCAATAATTACACTTTAAAAAAAATATATATATATATATATACATACTACGTAAATTTATTAATATTATATATATGAATGTACTGACGTGACCTAATCCAGTTAGTATTTCCATTTGACTCTTTTTACTTCGTTGGAAAATGACCATGTTGCCTTACTCTCTCTTTTAGGTAAACATTTCACTTTGACTTTTTTAACTTCATTGGAAATGACCCTATTGACATGATATGCTTTTTTCTCGCTCAATAATTTTTTAAGGTCTTAAACTTGGAGTATTTAATATTCTTCAGGTGAGGCTTAATCTAATTATCTAATTTAATATTTCCTAAAAGGGTTTCCATTTTTGTTTACCGTTAAAGCAACCTTTTGTTTGTTTTGTGATAATGACATTTGTTGAAATAAAATTTCATGTGCATTTTTTTTTGGAATTTTTAAATTATATATAATTTATTACATTATGATTAATTAAAAACCGTTATGAAAATTTATTCCCAATTATTTGGTTGAGAGGCTTTCACTGATAGAGTTTAGAAAATATTTTCCGTTTAGGGTAAGATTAAATATTGTAATTTTTAATGTTATTATAATGTCTTTAGAAATTTTGAAATTTTGTTGGTTAGAAGATTGTATATAATATAAGTAGTAGTTTAGCTGATGACCATATTGAGATTTTTTTTAAAGTAAGGGTTTGGGAAATTATTTTTTAATATTAAAAATAAGATTTGAAATTATTTTTTAATAATTAAATATTATTTAAAAAAAATATTTTATAAAAAATGAAAAATTATAATTTCACAAATTATCAAATAATTTACAATACAGAAAAATTTAGTAAAATATAATGATAAACAAATAATACAACCATCTTTGGAATTTTGAAGACTTTTTTGTACTTTTTGAGAAAAAGTCTTCATTATTTTTTTTCCTTTTTCACTTCATTTGGAATATAATTCATATTTAAATCTTTTTTCTTAAAAAAAAATAATGATATTATATTTTAAACAATCATTCATTTATTTGGGAAATTTTTATTTTACAAATATTAGTCATATACAAATCGTTTGTATTTTTAGATTTAAGATTAAACAATAAAGATAACTATTCTGATGACTATAATGTTTTACCACATCAAACAATGGCTAAACCATTACAAAATGTTTTTTTGTTTTGTTCATAATGTCACCAAAGGCCTCGCTTAAGTGTTAATAATGCTAACTCCCTGATGGGCATATTTTCCCCATAGCCCCTTTTTGACGAGGAGCATAACTAGTTTTGACTATGCATCACACAACCTGGCGTCGTGAACATCAAACAAATGCATGACATGCGTGTTATGGGAACGGGCATATTTTTGGCGGCCCTCGAGGTTGGAAACTGGTCCCACAACACCTCTCGCATGTATTGCGCAAGACACAACCGTGGTCTCATATAGGCTCACCTGTCATGGACACGGGAGATTAAATGCCCTCAACCTCAGTTTAAGGATTTCTTATGTCCCGTGATCTCAAGCAAGATCATTCCTTCTATTGGCCTCGATATGAAGAACCCTTGCAATGGCAGTTTGGTTACCTGATTCGTTCGCTCTAACATAGGCTTTATGCTCATTTATGAGCTCATCATGCAATATTGTCTTGGGTTTGTTAAGCTCAAGATCTATCGAGACACTTGGACAAGGTTGTGCAGGTTTCATGGATACATGCAGTGTCTTATATAAGTCGTCAAATGATAGCAAGGTGGCGGAATTATGTTTGTCTTGTTGATACAGGAGAGCTACTCTATCGACCACAGGAGTCATCTTCCCAACCTAAGTGGAGAAGCCACTCGATAGTTATAGTGTCTCAAGGTCAGGATTTAGTTATCCACATTTTTCATCCTTCACCGTCTCTCAGTTGTAGTTTCTTTCATCGAAGAGATTCTCTCGGTGTAGTCTCTTTGAATTGGGTCTTTTCTCATTTTTTTGTGTGTTATCTGAATAATATGGGGACTGGGTTGTCCTTTGAACTCATGGTGGTCTTATCTCAGGTCTCTTTACAAGCGTCTGAACCATCAGGAGTTCTGTTTAACTGTCCAATTCTTGTTTGTGGGGTGTGGTCTTCCGACTCTTTTTCTATCTGGTTCTAAACCCAGATTCAGTCTTCTCCCTCATTCATCTCTCAATACGTTCATAAGTGTTATATATCTATCTCATTGGGGTTTTAGGAAATTCCAATTATATCTTCCTTATTACTATGTTCTATCTTCCAGTCAAACACCCAAGTTATTTATTCACATGTGTGTCGGTATACTCTCTTGTTGGTACCACAATTGGGAAGTTGTTTGTCTTGTTGTTGGTGTTGGCAAGCGCTTTGATTGCAGGCACACCATGGTTCCTTGATAAAGATTACCAATGCAACGTGGGGGGGGTGGGAAATGGCATTCAACTGTTTCCTCCTCAAGGCACATACGACTTTTTGGGTGGGAATATGTACCTAATTTTTTCGATGCTACCCCCCTTGAAGTCAGGAATGAAATCATCAATTTAAAAGCAAAGGAATTCAGAGACCGTAAATACTTCTCCGACTCAAAGATATCTGGAAGCACTATGAAATTGGTACCAGAATCCAGAAAATTCAGAAGAAGAAGAATTCATTTTCTACACTACATCACTCATCATCGTCAAATGGAGACACTGCTCAACATGGTGATACAGGACAAGCAGGTGGACAACTACAAGCTCTTTGCATACTAGGAGGAGATAAAATGCATATTGTGGGACATCATATACAACCTTGATGTTATTATCGTCAGGTTAACCCATATGGAATGTTTTATAGTTTCTGATTTAACATCGACTCTAATCCTCAAAATGATGAGGAAGCAATCATCAACGCTATGCCTCTCAATGTTATTCCGACAAACTCTGAAACACCTCTAAACAACTCTCAAGCTTTGCCCTCCCCTAGTTTCCCAGTCATCATTCTTGACTAGATTGATCTTCTCACAAATTGGAAATGATCACACGGAAATGAATTTGCTTTCTATAGTGTTTAAATTCCAGTTTACACTTCTATATAGTCTTTATTTGCTTTATAGTTCCATTCTCATGCTCATTGTTATGTTTTTAGTTGAAGGTGCTAGTTATATAAACACAGTTCCTATGGATAAGTTGTATGTCAAGTCTCTGCAATAGTTAGTCAAAGGTGTCCATTCTTAGAATGTAATTTTCAAGTGGTCACCTTAGGTCAACTATGTGCAATTTTTGACAATTGGCTTTGTCTTATATGATCTCAGTCTGATATAATCCTTAAGATTGAGGTATGCTGAGTTTTTGGATAAGCTCCTGTGCTCACAATGTATGTAATACTTCCAACTATCAATAGAAATTTTGTTCATATTTACAAAAAAAGAAGTGTTAATAATGCTAACATGAGAGTTCTTCAGCCACATGATAACTGAGCAATTAACTTTATAATGAGTCTACAAAACAATCACCTTATCACTCCCAAATGAGCCTTTATTTGAAGAGGCAATACATAATGCTAAAGGTTTATATACTATATATATAAAATATATATATATATAATATATTATATATATATATATATATATATATATATATTGACATTGGGTTGGTTTCGTATTTGCATGATACTATTACCAATTTAACCTCAAAGTTATTTTGTATGCTCTCTTCTCCTATGGAGACATAGGGTAATTGGGAGGATTTGAGCCTTAAATCTCATAATTTACATAATAATTCATAACACGACCATTGCAAATTGAGCCACCCATTGGGGGTTTCCCTTTGGGGCTTCAGGTAGCAAGACCATTTAATATAATTTCTTTAGTGAAACTACACATTTGATCACTAACTCAGGTACCCCATGACTATATATTAAGTCCCCATAAAAATTGAACCTTACCAGATGATGAAAATAAAAAGCTCCCACTTCTTCATCATTAAAATCCAAACCATTTTTAAATTTTTTCTTTTTATTGATTTAAATAATATAAACATTTAAATAATATTTTTTTAATAATAAACCTAAAATATATAATTTCTTTGTAAAAATGATGACAACAATACCTCACTATTACAACAATACCTCCCTATTTTCTTTTATTTTATATACTTTTTTCATGTAATATGGTTAACTACAAAACCATTTCATATGTTAAATATTCACATGCCTAGCCTAGGGTTCTTATAGAGGCATGCCCAACGTTGGGAGTGCAAATATTCTTGGTAAAGAGAAACCCAATGATACTACCTACCTCCACTCAAAGTTTATGTCAACTCTCCCAATGTTATACTACATTGCTCTCCCTTTACACAACGCACTCCTCTCCTCACAAGTTGGTACATAAGTTTGTGAAAAAAAGGAGGTTTTTTGTATCTTCAATTCCATTATGCCACTTAATACTAATTTATTTTTTAAAATTTTGATTTAAACGATTCGTAAATATTATAAAATAGATATTTAAAAGATGGGAAGTCTACTCTTTATCTATTATCATGTAAGGGTTAGTAACTATTTTAACGTTTAATTACTAACTAAATTATAATAATTTTATCTTTTTTTAAAAATTAAAAAATATAATTAAGAGTTTATTAATGGGTATAATTGAATTATAGTAATTGCATTTTAAAATTCAAAAATAAAATAAAATTTAGATATATAAATTTACAATGAAAATTACAAATTATTTATCATATTTTTAATATATTTAACATTGCACAATCCAATTGCACTTTTGTATTAAAAATTATTAAAACCATTTTTACATTAAAATCATCCCTATCATCATTTGAAAATTGAGATGAATTAAATTAAAAAAATTCAAAATCCTAGAATGTTCAACCCCTTCACATTATGGCATTGATAGTAACTACAGGGTTTTACAACCCAATATTTGTTAAGTGGATAATGTTTTACATTGCATTATGATAAAGATGATGTGAAGTTTGTCATGTGAATACAGTTTAACAAAGTGCTATGATGAAGACACTACCAAATTTGTTGCATTTCATAGATAACATTTTACAAGCGGATAATGTTTTACATTGCATTATGATAAAGATGATAAGATGATGTGAAGTTTGTCATGTGAATAAAGTTTAACAAAGTGTTACATTGCATAGATAACATTTTACAAGTGGATAATGTTTTACATTGCATTATGATAAAAATGATGTGAACTTTGTCATGTGAATAAGTTTAACAAAGTGTTATGATGAAGACGCTGCCAAATTAGTTGCATTGCATATATAACATTTTACATGGTATTATGATAATTATATTGTTAAGTTTGTGAGGTGGATTCAAATTCAAATTCCTAAAAAGTTTAACTTTTTTCAAATTATTGCATCAATGGTGCCAAATTTGTTGCATATATGACATTATGATAAATATATTTTCAAATTTGTGAGGTAGATCCAAATTCAAAATCCTATAAAGATTAGTTTTTTTACAAATTATAACATTAACTGTAACAAAGTGCATCTACAACCTAACATGATGAAGATGTCATCAACATCTACAACCTAATATGATGAAGATGTCATCAAGTTTATCACGTGGATAATGTTTTACATGGCATTATGGTAAAGCTCAATGGTAACAACTTGCATCTACAACCTAGTAAGATGTGGCATTATGATAAAGCTCAATGGTAACAACGTGCATATACAACCTAGTAAGATGAAGATGACGTCGGGTGGATAACATTTTACATGGTATTATGATAAAGTTGTTGTTTAGTTTGTCAGGTGGATAACTTTTTACATAATGTTATAATGAAGATGTTATAAGTTTTCTTAACTGGATAACTTTTTAATAGTTTTATGATGAAAATGTTGCCATGTTTTTCGGGCAGATAACATTTTACATGGGTTTATGATAAAGAATGGATAAGTTTGTAGCAAGGATAAATTTCTACATGGTGTTATGATAAATATGTTGTCACATGGATAACTTTTTACATGATATTACGATGATGATGTTTTGCTTTTTACATGATGTTATGATGAAGATGATGTCATATTTATCACCCTGTGTTATGATAAATATGTTGTCAATTTTGTCACGTGGATAACTTTTTAAATGATGTCATGATGAATATGCAAGTTTATCACATGGATAACTTTTCATATGATGTTATGATGAATATGCTATAAGGTTTGCCCCGTGTATAACTTGATTAGCTTTTCACATGATTTTATGATGAAGATGCAATAACTTGATTAACTTTTCACATGATATTATGATGAAGATGTTGTCATGTTTGTCAGATGGATAACTTGATTGCTAAGAAAAAATTTCGATGATAATCACATCAGAACTAATTTGCCCACATTGTTGAACTATCCATCACGTGGATAACTTTTTACATAATGTTACAATGAAAATTGTTACATGGATAACTTGATTACTAAGAAATTGTTGATGATAATCACATCAAAACTAATTTGCCGACATGGTTGAACCATCCATCACGTGGATAACTTTTTACATAATGTTACAATGAAAATGTTGTCAGGTTTGTCAGTGGATAACTTTTTCCATGATATGTTATGATAAGTGTGTTGTCAAGTTTGTCAGGTGGATAACTTTTTATATGATGTCATGATGAATATGCTCTCATGTTTATCACGTGGATAACTTTTCATATGATGTTATGATGAATATGCACCTTTTAAATGATGTCATGATGAATATGCTCTCAAGTTTAACAAGTCGATAACTTTTCATATGATGTTATGATGAATATGCTGTTAGGTTTGTCACGTGGATAACTTGATTAACTTTTCACATGATGTTATGATGAAGATGTTGTCATGTTTGTCACGTGGATAATTTGATTACTAACTTGATTGACTTTTCACATGATGTTATGATGAAGATGTTGTCATGTAGATAACTTGATTACTAAGAAATTCTTTTCGATGATAATGACATCAGAACTAATTTGCCGACATGGTTGAACCATCCATTACGTGGATAACTTTTTAATGTTACAATGAAAATGTTGTTAGGTTTGTCAAAGTGGATAACTTTTTCCATGATGTGTTATGATAAATATGTTGTCAAGTTTGTCACGTGGATAACTTTTTAAATGATGTCATGATAAATATGCTCTCAAATTTATGATGTGGATAACTTTTGATATGACGTTATGATGAATACGCAGTTAACTTGATTAACTTTTCACATAATGTTATGATGAAGATGCTGTCATGTTTGTCACGTGGATAACTTGATTACTAAGAAATTTTTTCAATGATAATCATATAAGAACTAATTTGCGGACATGGTTGAACCATCCATCACGTGGATAACTTTTTACATAGTTTTACAATGAAAATGTTGTCGTCAAAGTGGATAACTTTTTCCATGATATTATGATGAAGATGATGCCAGGTTTTTTAAGTGGATAACTTTTTATATGATGTTAAGATGAAGATGCTCTCAGGTTTGCCATCCATCAAGTGGATAACTTTTTACATAATGTTACAATGAAAATGTTGTTAGGGTTGTCAAAGTGGATAACCTTTTCCATGATATTATAACGAAGATGATGTCAGGTTTTTTAAGTGGATAACTTTTTACATGATGTTAAGATGGAGATGATGTGAGGTCTGTCACTGGATAACTTTTTATACGTTGTGACCATGAAGATGCCATGAGGTTTTGTTTTGTTAATTTTGTCACGGGGATAACTGTTTAAATGTTGTTATGATGAATATACTTTCAAGTTTATCACGTGGATAACTTTTCACATGATATTATGATGAAAATGTATCAAGGTTATCACACACATAACTTTTTACATGATATTATCAAGAAGATGTTGTCAGGTTTTTCACGTGATAATTTTTTACATGATGTTATGATGAAGATGTTGTCAGGTTTGTCACTTGGATAGCTTCTTTCATGATGAGACAATGAAGATATTGTGAGGTTTGTCACATGGATAGCTTTTTACATGATGTTATAATGAGGATGCTAAGGTTTGTCACGTGGATTTGCCACTTGGATACCTTTTTACATGATGTTATGATGAAAATATTGACAGGTTTGTCACGTGGATAACTTTTGACATGATGCTATGATTAAAATGTTGATAGATTTACCACATGAATAACGTTTAAAATGATGTTACGATTTCACGTGGATTTGCCACTTAGATACCTTTTTACATGATATTATGATGAAAATATTGATAGATTTGTCACATGGATAATTTTTACATGATGCTATGATTAAAATGTTGATAAATTTGTCACATGAATAATATTTTACATAAAATTTATTATGCAAATAACATTTACCTAAAAACTTCTTAAAATTATAATAAAAAAATAAAAATAATTCCATTTATAAATTAATTTTTTTTACACATAAATATAATATTTAAATATGATATTTTAAATTATGTATACATATAAATATAATATTTTATCTTTTTATATTTAAAATGAAAATAAAATAATGTGACAATACATCAATGCAAATTATAATGTAATCTATAAATTAACACAATCCCACACATATTTACAAATATACAAAAAATAAAAAATGAACAAATAATTATGAAAACTAATCAAATAATAATTATTAATTATAAAAATATAAATATTTACAAAATATCAATTTAAAAATCTAAAAAATTCAAATTTAGATAACTACTCTTATGACTACAAGCTCAAATTTCAAAAAGCTTACCATAACCATTTACCCA
Organism: Pinus taeda; assembly: GCA_000404065.3. Lineage (NCBI taxonomy): Eukaryota > Viridiplantae > Streptophyta > Pinopsida > Pinales > Pinaceae > Pinus > Pinus taeda. The sequence goes on from APFE030320928.1 coordinate 9,149, forward strand.
AATTCCAAGAACAATGGACAGAGAATTCAATTTACAAAATCCTGTTCATATCCATTTTACCCAATTCCAATAACAATCCGGGGAGAACTCAATTTGAAAAGGACTGTCTATACCGGTTTACCAGATTCCAATAACAACGTACAGAGAGCTTAATACATCTGTTACCCTCTGTAAATATGTGAATCCTCCCGAAATCCCAATGAATCAATTTCCAAAAACTGAGTCAAGTCAATTTGCCAGCGAATTACCTGAAAGCATTTATTACAGTATATGAATCAATGAAGCCCCTCGGGCCTTAACCATTCTACAAGGATAATCATAGTGTAATTACATTATAATCCCAACAATAACAGGCCCAAATCATTTATAAATTACATTAACTCCAACAATAAAACAGCCAAATCATTTGTGAGTACCTAGAGATAGAAATCAGTTTATTTGAAAGAGGAGGGGACGTATCAAACACCATCAGATCTTGTCCAGGTCGGATCGCATCCGTCCATTGCGACACAGTAAAAGGTCACACCGGCCTTCCTCGCAGGTACAGCTGTTTGACGGAAAATCGACCGTCGGATCATATAAATGCATGATCGCAGCCGTCCATAACCGTGCAAGAGTGAAAGGAACAGCGTCTCTCCAGTGGGGGTGTGGCTTTTGATCAGCGGGAGGCCTTGGGCAACTAATTTGCGTACCTTGGCCTCCTCAATCCCCTTGCCCTCTTCTCTCTGCGAGAAAAACCAACGCCGCTGGTGAAATCTACAGTTTATTCAAGTAAGTAAAGAGGGATCCGTGCTCATTCTTCACTTCGTATACTTTTCTGCATTTTTGGTATGTATAGCCGGTAAAACATTTAGACAGGATTGATCCGTGGATATGTTTACCGACCTGATGTGGGTTCTCGATTTGCAGGTATTAGGGCATAGTTTTATGAAGATATCGGGGTCTCAGGAATGAGCTTGCTTTTGGGTATTTCTTGATCTTGCTGTTTATATTTTCAAGCGGGGTTCAGCCAGGTAATGAGATCGGTTAAATGGTCGTTTTCGTTTGATTTATTTTGCTAGATTTTGTTTTTCCCCAATTCAGATTGATATTATATGTTGTGATCTAGAAACAGTTGTATCATGAATTAGATTCGCATTTGCTATTTCTGTTATGGTGGTTGTCATTTAGGTTTATTGATTTTAATGCCGTGGCATGGTGTTTGCCAGAAGTTTTGGGTTGTGAGTGCTTTTACATTATGGGACGCGGGCTGTAAGGAATTTTGGGTTACTACGCTTTTGCATTTTGGTATCTGGATTGCAAACCGTTTTGATTTGAATTTGTGCTTAAGGGATCCTTTTCATTTTTGGGATCTCTGTAGCATGGTTTTGGCTTTGTGGCGTCTCTAAGGTCTGCGTCTAATCCTGTTTCACCTGGGTTTGGATTGTTGAGGCCAATTTTGGTTTCTGGCATGTGAATTGTGACTAAAGTCAATCCTTGATAATTGGGTTTGGGGTTGTATTGCCTTTGAAATATTGGATTGTGATGAATTTTCTCTTTTGTATGTGGGTTATTGATAATGTGGTTTATCATGGAGATTTAGGGTTTTTTTATCTGAAACTGCTTGTGGGCTGTGCAGTGAAATGGATTCAGAGAAAGGGAAGCTTTTCATTGGTGGGATATCATGGGAGACAACGGAGGATCGGCTGAAGGACTATTTCAAGAGATTCGGAGAGGTTGTGGAGGCCGTGATCATGAAAGATAGGACTACCAGGCGTGCCCGTGGTTTTGGTTTTGTGGTTTTTGCGGACCCCGCAATTGCTGACAGAGTTGTTTTGGACAAACATACAATTGATGGCCGAACGGTAAGTTGCCCTTCTCCAGTACAGTAAGATTCCCCTTGAGATGCTGATATCTTTTATTCAGATCTTTACCAACACATTTCTGAAATGCTTAACATGTTATGATATAAGTCCGATGAGACACCTATCAGAGTATACATTCAGAGATCATCTATTTGACCTGTTTGTATTACATGGAAAAAAATTCTTAATAACACCATTTATAGCACCATAGTTCTTGCATAGGCTTCTTGCAGATGATGTTAAGGTCTCTGGCCTGCTTTTTGTAGAACAAAGAAAATTAAATTAGGGCTTCTTGTTTGTAGATATTTTGCGGCATTCTAAGGTTATGACTGGTTCATTTTTTCTTTTTTTTTTCAAAACATTATTAGGTTGAAGCCAAAAAGGCTATTCCCAGAGATGACCAGCAGCATATGAATAGGAACAATAACATTTCTCATGTACCGCCCAGTCAAGTTAGGACAAAGAAGATATTTGTAGGTGGCTTAGCACCTACAGTCACAGAAAATGACTTCAGAAAATATTTTGAGCAATTCGGTACAATAACAGATGTGGTTGTAATGTATGATCATAGTACACAGAGGCCTAGGGGATTTGGGTTTATCACCTATGATTCAGAAGATGCAGTTGACAAAGTTTTGCAGAAGACCTTCCATGATCTTAACGGTAAGATGGTTGAGGTTAAGAGGGCAGTCCCCAAGGAGCTTTCCCCAAGCCCTGCCCGAACTCCTATTGGTGGGTTTGGTGTTGGTGGAAATAGGGCTAACAATTTTAATATCGGGTATGGACAGGGATACAATTCAAGTCCAGCAGTGGGCTATGGAGTTAGAATGGATAGTAGATATGGCCCTTCTTCTGGAGGTAGAGGTGGATACTCCACATTTGGAGCAGCTGGCTATGGAGTTGGTGCAACTTATGGACCTGGAATGAATCAAGGATACAGTGGTGGTGGTTATGCTGGCAATCTTGGCTATGGAACAGGACTAGGGTCCAACTATGGAGGTGCTTCTAGTGGATATGGTGCACCTATTAGCTATGGTGGAAGTACTGCAGGAAATGGAGGATATGTAAATACACCATCAGGAGGTAGAAATGTGTGGGGCAACGGAGGTTTGGGTTACAGCAATTCTGGGAGCTCCATGGGTTATATAGGTACAGGGAGTGGAAACTTGACTAGCTATGCAAGTGGGACTGGAGCTTGGGGATCATCTCCTTCTGTCTCAAGTCAAGCAGCTGTTAGCAGTTCAAGCTATGCCAGTGGGAGCTTTGGCTATGGTACGGGTGAAAATGGTTACGGGTCAAATATGGGCAGTTATGCAGGGCGAAATGCAGGTTATGGAGTTGGGACTGTGCCATATGGCTCAGCAACAGGGGGATATGGAGGAGGTTATGCTGACGTATACAACAGTTTAGAGTACGTAGATAACACATGGAGAGCCAGAACGACTGAATTAGGAGGAAATGCTTTGGTTGGTTATGGACTTGGCAATGCAGTTGCAGATGGTTCTGCAAATGGTTCTGGAAGTAATATGAGAGGTAATGGAGTTGCAAGCCGACAAACACCTAGAGGTGAGGCTACTAACCAGTTCAAGTAGTATAATCAAGTCACATGCCTGCTTTGGTCGAATGGTTTAGTTTTCATTTAGTATGCAAAGGAGGAATGTAGTTGCTCATTGGGTTCTCCGCATGAATTTATTTGTGAGGAGAAAATTATCCTTGAATAGAGATTATAGCTTTCAGATTCCTTGCTGGATTGGGGAAATAATCTTGAATTGTTCATTTTTTTAAAACTTGCAAACCTTAACAGAGCTTCCATACGCTTACGTTAGCATGTATTCAATTTGCAGGAGTTGCAGTGTAGATTTTTTTCCAGCCGAGAAGACAGTTGTAGCTCTGTATCGTTTTTTGAAGCTTAGAAGGCAACAGAGTTGAGACTGTTGAACTAATGAGTTGGCAGCTTTAGATTGGATTCATTCAATCCGATGTACGACTAGCAATTTCACTCTTCTTCCTAATTCATAGGTGCAAAGCACTTTAAAATCTGACTAAATTTGCCGGTGCCTTGCCATTTCGAGGATCAAAAGCAAGTGGTAACCTTTATAATAATTTTGGTTTTGGGTGTAATGTTTTGTTCGATGGGCCTGGCGGAGATATAAATTCAAACTGTGGTGATATTCTCACTATTATGTAACCATTTGTACGGCAGAAACTCTGAACACATCTCTACTAGAGACTGCAGTAGTGGTATGGTGCCTGACCAAATTGTTGGGTCGTAAGTAGTTTTGTCCCATTAGGATGGTTTGACTAGCTTTTTGTTTAATTTGCTGTTTTTCCAGGCGGCAGGCAGCTCATTCAATGCCTACAATTTTTTTGATTTTTTGCTATTTGTGCTTGTAAGGGCTAGAAAGGCCTAGATGACTAAGAGTATGTATAACTCCATACAGGGTTATGTTTACTAGGAGTTAGAGAGTTGTCTTCTGGGTTGAAATTGAGAATTTATAAGCAGTTCTTGTTTGGTATGCGTATGTTATTACACTTCTCTAATAGAGAAGCATAATAAATTACGAGTGTTTGTTCCTTGATCATATTTGCTTGGGAAGGAAAATCATTTATTCGATGTTTATATGCCTTTGGTCTTATCAAAAAAATTCTATGATTGTTTAAGAAGCTTAACAGAACTATATACAATCTAAAAAGTAAATACCTGATATTTATGATGGGAGCAAATCCACCAATTTATCTTAACACATTGTTTTCTCTTGAATCATGTTGGAAGCTATTTGACAACACTGGTCAAAATGAGTTTGTTAGAATTCAGTAACGCGCCTATATGGAGCGTCTGAGTCATGAAAGTTTTTTATTGACATCTTGTTTCCAAAGACCAGTTATTAGGATTTTTAAAAATTTTCTTCTATTAATTTCTTTCATGTTATAAATATGTT
>APFE030320937.1:0-22201 GCA_000404065.3 Pinus taeda
TGTCTTCTCTCATAGGGCTGGAGAGCAGCTAGTCATCGTGGACCCACATTCGCATTTAAAACTTTTTACTGTCACTTTTGGACGATATAAAAACAAAAAAAAAATAGTTAAAACTTTAGAAACTGATGAAAATGATTTTACCTGAATCATCCCATTTCTCTCCTAGTGGAAGAGCCATGTCTAGATCACCACAATAATCCATCCCAGCATATGGAAAGTCCTGAATCACAAAAATTTTGTTCCCCAACCAACGAAAATACTCAAGTGTAAATCGGACAACCTCTGTACCCTTCTCAAGATGACAGGCCATCACTGTAACCCAGCGCATAATTCTAGGCTCTCGGGGAAGTCCAGCCTCAACAGAAAGTTGCTATGGAACCAATATAGGGACCTTCTCTAGGCCAAAGCTCACAACCAAGAAACCATATCCAAATTTTTTGAGTTGTCCGTTCTTTGCTCTAGTCAGTTGGCCTTTTACATTCGCCAACACAGCCTCGCACTAGTTGAAGATGGGATCCAATAGCTACATGCAATGCTGCGCTCCCACATAGTCTGGTGACATTAAATACAATCACTTTAAGTTCAGGATGGGAGATAGTTTTGATATCTATCCGTTTTTCCTCAGTTTGGTCATTACAAAACTCTAGTCGGAGACTAGTGACAAACTGGCCACCTGGCCTAGTCCCGAATAGAGATAATCGTTCGCCTCTCTTGGGAAAAATATTCAGGAAATAAATGTCCTCTAGCTCAATTTTGAGTAGGTGGCAACAAATTATGAAACAATGGTCCTATGTGCTCCACCTGTCTACCATCCATTGAAAAAAGTCTACCTGAGCCCTCATGCCAGGTATGGCCTAGAATTTAAATAGTTTGCATGCTTTTAATGCCCGTATTGTAGGTGGATGAATTAATGCGGTTAGATCAACATCTTCATGCCCCTGTTCCTACCAAATGAGCATTTTGTATATCCTACATTGCAAAAAGGGCTGATTAGAATATTTTAGTTCAAAATTTTCGGGCAGAAATGGAAAAAATTGACATTTTAAAACTTATTTCGCTCGATCTACACCCACTAGTTAGGGACAATGCGTAGGTCCACACTCGTTCTTAAGAGCAGGTGCGGGACCTCGAATTTTTCCTCTGTACGAAAAAGTTGGGGTCCGCAGGGGCCGCATGTTGCACCTACGGACCCCCACAAGCAGTTTTTTAAACAAAATTTTCCTTTAAAAATCAATTTTTAAAGCCCTAAAATGAAAATTATACTTTGAAATACAAGATAGGGATGATGTGGATTACCGAGAGCTGACGGATTTTGATTCCAACGGTTGGATTTTGCACAATCTTCATAGAAAGTTTCTTACCAAAAACTCTTACTTTTCACTCTGAAATCAAACGGTAAAAATGAATTTACGAAAGCCCTTTTTATAAGCTTTTTTGAATAAATGAATTTTTTATTTGTTTATTTTCACTTTAAAAATGTAACTTTTTATGCATTTTTATTTATTTTGAATAGGTATGAAAAATGTTTTGAGATTTTGTTCAAAATATTGGACTTTCAGGAAGAATTGATCATTTTCAACAAAGAGCATACTTCTTCACTTTTTCGGACTATTCCAAAATTTACGAAAAAGCGAAACATAGGAGTCCTCTTTAAGCTCTTTTCTGACTCGTAAAATATGAAAAGATTGCCGGATTTTTCTCATTTCAAGTTCGATATTGGTTATAAAACGACGTGTTTTCGATCACTTTTTTACTTTTTCATATCGGAGTCACTAATTATGAAAAGTACTCATTGATCATAATGGTCAAGTGGTTCTCTTGAGTACCATTTTATGCTTTTTCGGGCTTGGGGGACACAAATTTATGAAAAAGGACAACCATGGAGTTTTCTTAAGTTTTTCTTTGACTCCCCAAAATTGCACCGAGTTTCTCCTATACTGGACTCCTTAAAATTTAACAGTAAAGGACCTGTTCAATTTTAAACAAGAATGGACCACTCCTTCTTAGGGTTCAAATTTTAAACTAAGTTGGACTCATCCGAAGGATGAGCTTATAATCAAGCAAATGTTATCCTCCCCAAGCTTGTCAAAAATAAAGAGGTACTTGCCAGAAATCGTGGGGGAAAAGAGAGAAAAATGAACTTGTTTGTTATACTTTGTGTCTAGAAAAGCAGTTAACCACTCTTGAACACGACAGTTTGTTCACCTGGGTTGGGAAATCCTTTACCTAACAGTTAATTAAACCATATTGAAAGTTTTCAGCTGGTTTATGGGTATTAGCTTTGGGTCAATTGTCACCAAACCATCTGCAATGTCGTTATGTGTTCAAGAGGTCAGTTCAAATAAACCATTCAGTTGCAAAATATTTGTCATCCATCTTGACCATCTCTGAGTTAGTCCTCGCCAAATATATTTCTTCAAAACTTGATCTAAGATTTCGTGTTGTGGGGTTGCCTATGACAGATCACTTTGTATCGACTCCAACTCATTATCTAGAAAGATGATCTAGAAATCATCAATACCTTGGAATCAGCATACCCTAATGGCAGGCTTCTCGCCTTTCACGATAGATTGCATCATTGACCTTCGATCAAAGGATTCTGTGACATGTTCGACATCGACTCATTTATTCACATTTCATGGATTGTACTGAGTACTTTGAGAGTCATTGACATTACTGGTGGTTTCTCTCACACTTGTTAACAGTTCACATCATTGACTGGTAATCAAGTGGTTTCTACCATGTTCGACTTTGACACATTTATCCACATGGATAGAATCGTACTAATTCGGGAAGCAGAAATCAAGACCCTTGATTTAGTTTCCACCATCTAGGCTGTGAGGAATTTTGTTATTCATTATACAGTAGACTATTCATAAACACATGGCTGCGTCCATACTATGTCTACATATGTCTATACTTGTGATGTTTTGCAAAATCATTGCTGTATCAGAGTAGTTTAGATAGTTTTCTAGTTAGTTTTCATCTGAGTATGGGAATGCCTACCTCAGTGATGATATGTTCGTATATATATGTTTTTCATTGAATGTTTTTACAGGTTCTGACCGGGGTGTCCACAGGAAGATCCTTGAAATGATAAAATACTTCACTCTTCTTAGATGACAAAAACTATCCTCATCTATTATAGACTTCACACTTTAGGGGGCAATCTGTTGCACAAAAATTGTCACCTTGACATTTTGCAATCTATGTGAGTCTATCACCACTCATACCTTCCTCCTTTGCAAGTCTTAAACCTCAGTTCTTCATATCAAGCCTTGAAAATAAGAGAAAGACCTTAAAAATCTCTAAAACTCAGGTTCCACACTTTCTCTTAGCATTACGTGCGGTCCTACACCTAATAGTCATGTCCCCTGCACACCTGAGTTCTCCGTCTCTTTGTTATGGGTGCAAACCCCTGTAAAAGTTAAAAAGGCACAAGTACATTCTTAAAAACTCACATTGATTCATTTCTCAAAGCTTCTAGAGGGAATCTTGAGGTGGCAAGTTCGCTCCTTAAAGGTTCATGCATCCCATACCTTAAAGAGCTAACCCCTTGATGTGAGGAGCCTATCCCTTTGAAGGATGACTCTATCCCTTCAATGGTGGACCTGTAACCTCCTTCCTTTGCACTATAAAATGAAGCATTGGGCTGGTTACTGGAGAGGTTGAAAGCTGAATATTTTTGAGGTGAAATGCTGCTGGAACTTAGTATTCCTAATTGAGCTTTTGAGAGGAGAGATGACATACCTTTTTGATCTCATTTGGAAGAGAGTGAGGCTTGTCAAAGTAGAGGAGATTTCTGTTTGGACCCTGGGAAGAACTTGTACAACATCAAGGCACCAAAGGTTGTAAAGTTCTTCTATTTCAAAGTTAATACAATCGAGTTTATTTTTCTCAATAAGCTGTGTTTTATGGTTTATTTCATGGATTCCTTGATCACCATGATGAACATGATTTATTATATTAGCTATGCAGGTGTTATTTGATGTGTGCTTGTTTGTGATTTCAGGTTCCTAAAAGGAACTCTTTCGGATAGTTGGAACGTGACTGCTACAAACTACCATTGGACTTAAGATAGGGTCTAAAACACCTATTTAGTTTTTATTAATGAATCACAATATGTTTAGAGAAAGGTAGATTTGCTTGTCATGCTTGTTGCTAGATATCTGTTGATACTAGGGAGATTGGCCTTGTCCGCAAGATCGATTTATCCAGCCAACAAGTTGGTAGAGTAGATTCAAGTGTTTTGATTTAGATACATTTCATAAGCAGTTTGAATCTACAAGTAATTTCTACAAAGGATTACTGACCATGTTTAGGGAAGAACTATCTCTCTAGATCTTAGAAAAAACTTGTAGAGTTAAAAAGTATATTTTTTAAAAAGTTGAGAAGCAATTGGATTATATGTCTTAAAATGGAGTGTGGTAAAAATAATGTTGTGTGCTCCTAGAATTTAGAAGTTATCTGATGTCCTAAAATAATTCACCCTCATATTTATTGATTTGGTTGCTTTGGATTTAGCTTTGGCATAACCATATTATTTGTTTGAAATGCAAAAACAAAAAAACTTATTTTTTTCTTTCTTTTTAAATCCTTTTCAATATCATTATTTTTATTATTATTTTTAGATAAGTTATACAAGTCCATTATTAAACTATAAATACATATAAATTTCGCTATATAAACTTTACAAATACTATGCTATAATAAAATAAAATATACATTTTGAAAAGAATAAAGATTAAAAAATGTTTAATTATATTAAAACTATCAAACCTTACAGTTACATTTTAGATTATAATTTCAAAACAATATCATTTTTATCTTTAAACATTCAAAAATACAATATATTTAATGGAACTCTAAGTTTTATTTCAAATGTCTCTATTTCACATTCACATTTCTTTCATACCAAACCAAATAAATTCAAATATGTTATTATTAATATGTTACTATTAATGTGATATTATTTCCAAATATGAAACAACTTTCTTGAATTTAATTTCACTTTCTTAATCTATTATTAAAGTTTTAATCTCTATTTTTTAACAAATTATAAAACATCTTAGTGTTATTTTTAAAGTGTTTTCATATATTTATGATTTTCCATTGTATTAAATATTCTTCGTGCATTGCCTTGTATTATATAGTTTTTATTTAGATTGGATAAAATATTTAAATATATATATTTTTATCTCATAATGATTAAATTTATTCAAACTAAAATTAGTTTATTAAATTTTATAAGGAAAAGTGATTACTTGAAATAACATAAAATATTATTTTTAATTTAAAAAAAATTAAAAAGAGTATTCCAATGTTACTATAGTTTTTTTGAGTTAAAATGTTAGAAAGGTTGGTATTATGATATGTTTCTTGAAATTGAGATCTAATTACGCCGTAAGGCGTTTCCATTTGAAATCAACTTTCCTCTTAGGTTACGTGTACATTTCTGAGCCTTTGATTTAAGTGTTAGACGATGAAACTAATCTCATCCATCCAATTGAGGAGACGGTATATGATGAGACCCCGCAGATAGCAAGCTGGTTATGCCGTAAGGCGTTTCCATTTGAAATCAACTTTCCTCTTAGGTTACGTGTACATTTTTGAGCCTTTGATTTAAGTGTTAGATGATGAAACTAATCTCATCCATCCAATTGATGAGACGGTATACGATGAGACCCCGCAGATAGCAAGCTGGGCAGATGAAATGAAAAGTTTGAATGGTTGTCATATATCCGGGTTGCATCTTAAACAAGTTCTTCCATCCAGGTTCCTGCGTAGGCACTGCCATGACTTTTCCCTGGGCATGTTTCTCAATATTGCATTTGAGGGCGTCTTTCTGTTTCTGCATGCAAGACTTAAATTCGTCCAGTTTCAGCAGCTCTATTTGCTGGAGGACGAGAAACAGTCTGAGATGGATATGGAGTGGATGATTGTCGTCTGTGAGATCGATGAAATGCCATATTTCGCTGGTTCCTTTCCTTGGCCAGATGTAACCCTATGTCAATTCAACATGGTTGTATATCCTACGCAATTGTCTTATGGCACACGTCTCCAGGATGAGTTCATCGAGGTAGTTTCGAGGGTGAAGATTTGTCTTGCTCAATCCACGGTTTAGATCCACCATCGAAACTCTAACACCATTTGACTTACCTTCTCCATTGTGATTTACCATTTTCTCCTTGCAGTGTTTAGAGTCGGGAATGGGTTGAGGGTTCCTTCATTCTGTTATTGTTCTGTGATCATTCTCTGCTTCAGAGTTCGTAATTTTTTTCAGTTCTTCACCCTGTCCTTGGCCATTTGATGAAAGGGGTAGGATTTTAACAACAACAATTCGATTTGTCAATTCACAGGATTCATGGCGAATATTTGATTTGGGTTTTTTTTCCCTGGTTGGTAAAAATATCCCCAGGGTTTCATGGCCATTACTCCCCTCACCACAATGGCTCCTTTCGCGGTCTTAGTTGAGTTTTTCCCTGTGTATTTGTGAGTAACCCATTTCATATTTATTTCTCTTTCTCTGGTATTTATTTTACTATCTTAATTCGTGTTTGGTGATGTACCTTACAGGGTTGGAGAACTGCTCTAGGTTCTTATGGTTTGATAGGTAACCCAACTCTTTTCCCCTTAAGTGAGTTTTCATTAAATCTGAGGTAGACTAGTCTTCCTGTGGCTTTAATAATGGTTATGCTTTCTATTGTTTTAGGTATCCTCCAGAACGATGGATTTGATGCACAACTCGGTGAAATTTAGGATATTAACCTTTCATTTTCATCTGCTTCACTGGTTGCTGGCCTTTGGTCCTCCTGCATTTTCTTTGGGTTTTCTACAAACTGCTCCCTCCCAATCACTTTCGATTTGCTGGTTCGTGGATGTCTGCAGAGCTCCTGGACTCAGTGAAACTGGGATATGGCTATGTGCACCTTGGCATTTGGGTTCCGACCCAAAACCCCTGATTTCCACAATTTCTCAGATGGAAGAACATTCATTCGCTACTTGGTAGCGGTGGTGATGTTATTTGCAGGACCTAAAAAAGGCCATAGTTCAGTTGTCAGTTGGATTTAGTTTTCCTTATTGTTTCAGTTGCATGGACATCAGCTAGGCCGAATGTATATGAGCGTTTTGCCTTTCTTTTTTTTAGGGCTGCAATGGCCATTTATTCTTGCCCTCTGGTCTTCTTAGACATAAGTTAGAACATGGCCGTGAGATATTTGCTAAAATGTGATGAATGTATAAATTGGACTATTCTTAAAGTTATGGAAGTTTGTTTCAGTTTGCTTGACACTTCCATTGGTGCCATTTTCTATCCTCCATTCTACATGGCTTCCTTGGTTATGTATACGTTTTTGGCTTATTCCGAAAAAATAACAGCACATTCATGTGGATATAGATAATGTAATCTTGCCTATAATCTTGCCCAACACATTTTTGGACTCTATTTCTTTTTCCTTACTTGATTCTTCGAGGCAAATCTCAGCTAAGCACAATGGATTATGCCTCTTACAGGAATTTATGGCTGTAGAGTACTAATTCATTTCTTTATGCTTACACAGCTTCATACATGTATAAATTATCTACTAGGAAGTCATTTGACTCCATGTTTATGCAAGTTCCCTGGTTTACTAAGGTTCTCAACAGTGAACCATCTAGTCCATTCTTGAGTTATTACTCTTTGCTTATATCATATGCATCTCTGTGATTAAATTAATAATGCTTCCATATCCAAAAATTTTGGTAATGCATTCGTTTAATATGAATCTAATTCTATCTCGACAGAATTGCCTGAATCTCTTTATGCATTTAATTGTTGGAAGCAAGCATTAGTCTGCTTTTCACACGACTGTTATATAACTCTAGTCTATAATGTTTCTATCTACAGGGTTATCTTTCCATTTGACCAACCATGATCATCCCAAATTTTTGTAAATCGGTTAGTAGGAAATGCCCTTACAGGGACATATTTATTATGCTATAGGGCTGTAGGTAGGGCATAAAATGTCCTAGATTTACTCTTGAATTTTCTATGTAATAAGGGCAGATGGGTTTGCTTCCTCGTAACTAATACAATTCTTTGTTACAATCGCCTCTACTCTCACAGGAAAGTCCTGAGTTGGGTTGTAGACCATCTCTACCTAAATGCACTTGTTTCAGAAGTACTCATGAACTTAAGCACACAATTCCAACTCCTACGCTTGCACAATAGTTTGTCATGCATTCTCTGTACCAACCAACCTGCATGCTCTCGATTAAATATGCTAAAGTACAAATACACATTCTTCCATAGGTTTTCATAAAAAATCCGTACCTTCATATCACTTATCAATTTAAACTATCCTGATCAGCGTAGCTGGTTTCATGCATTCATTGGAGATAATATGTATAGACTCACACTCCATTCATTTATAAAATTATACATCAGATATCAGCATGCAATCCATAGAAAATTAATAATTCTGCAACTTATAAATTTAATTAGCTATCATTGATATCTAATCTTCGACATGGATATAATACAAACAATATTGAGAGTAAAGTTCATAATTTCATACCAATTCACTTAAAAACGGAAAAACAATGGCTGACTGCACCAGACCATCGAACCTTGAATCCTCTGATTCTTCCAGAGTGATGATAACTTGCCAGGCATGAGTAACCACTACTCAGCCTTGATAATGCTTATTTAACATTATCATGTTCACATATTTTTTCCCTTAGGCAACATCTTGTTTTTTTCCCTTAGCCTAGGCATTTTCCATGTTTTTCCTTAAAGCTAATAATATGCCTTTTCCCCTTTGCAACGCTTTTATTCCTGATCTAATCTCCCACTGAGTTGGCGTGCATATATATATATCAAGAATAATGATGAATCTGATTCCTTGTAGATTCTGGAAAGCTTCATCCTCAACTCTCGCCTGAGCCAATGAGATTCCCATCATAAAATCAATAACTTTATTAATTACGCCGTAAGGCATTTCCATTTGAAATCAACTTTCCTCTTAGGTTACTTGTACATTTCTGAGCCTTTGATTTAAGTGTTAGACGATGAAACTAATCTCATCCATCCAATTGATGAGACCGGTATACGATGAGACCCCGCAGATAGACGGTTGATGGGCAGATGAAATGAAAAATTTGAATGGTTGTCATATATCCGGGTTGCATCTTAAACACGTTCTTCCATCCACGTTCCTGCGCAGGCACTGCCATGACTTTTCCCTGGGCATGTTTCTCAATATTGCATTTGAGGGCGTCGTTCTGTTTCTGCATGCGAGACTTAAATTCGTCCAGTTTCAGCAGCTCTGTTTGCTAGAGGACGAGAAACAGTCCGAGATGGATATGGAGTGGATGATTGTCATCTGTGAGATCGATGAAATGCCATATTTCGTTGGTTCCTTGCCTCAGCGTCTCAGTAGCCTGGGAGTCATAAGGTAATCCATTGAAGAACAAATGGGTCAGATCTCCCGTTGCGCTTTCGTATTCATACATGGTTATGTACCTCGTATGGGCCGCACTTTCCTTTCGGGGACGATGGTACTTGATTAGTTTTTCAGGGATTCGGCTTTCATCGCGGGCAAGCAGGATGCCCTTTTTGTGCTCGATCACAAATTTCATCACCATCCTGTTCAGGTTGTCCATAGGGTCCCCGGTTGGGTATGGATATGCTGCATCGTTCATGCGCGAATCGCTGAAGTTGATGACGATGTCTGCAAGCTCAGAAGGACCCAGCAGGAATTTTTTCACAGTCACCGGCTTCGGTAAGTAGGCCGAGTCCGAGCGTACATGCGTCATGGTGAGGCTAATGTTCAATGCGAATCTGTAGAAGTGAGCATTACTGGCATTCACGATCCTGAATCAGTATTTCCTTATCTTTATTGCATATTATCTATAACCACTCTGTCCAAAGTTAACAAGAACATTTTCATGACAATTAAAAAAAAAGATATATCCTTTCTTGTATGCACCATATCCTGAATGCCTTTTCCTGTTGATCATATTTGCTTCTCAAGTTTTATTTTCTTCAGCTTCTTAATCCCCTTCTCTCCAAAGTGTCAATACTGCTAGCCTAACTGCCATATCCTTTATGAGAATCTGTTGAGCTTTTGAAGTAGGCTACTGCACTTAGTACCCCATACATCTCAAGCTTCTGTATACTTTCATATCAAAGAACTTCACTGCCTCTGGATCTAGTAATTTGATTATTATTGCTAGCAATTCACTGAAGGTCATTTTTTGAGTACGTTGTTCATCCTAGCTACTGCCTCATTGATCACACACCTCGAGCTGCAGAGTTAGGGATTTATCCATCTGCCCATTTCAATATTTAGATTGTAAAAATATGTTTGCATTATCTGGTGATCTACATATCTTCCCAATACAGTTCAAGGTTTTAGGAATTTGTTTATATACTTCTGGCATCATGATAGATCGTAGTTGCTGGTTGACCACTTCATTTTAATAGGCCCTTTGTACTGCTATTTGATGTGACTATTATTCCTCTAGTCTCTTAGTACTTTGATTTTACACCCTCATGCAGGATTTTTTTTTTTTGGAAGTGCTTTAAGAAACAATTCCCAAAGGTTGCTGCCCTGTTTAGAGTATACTTCCTTCTGCGGTGCTACGGGCCAGGTCCGTGAGGTAGCTATTCTGCCAAAATTGTGCAGGGCTTGCAGTTGGCTTCATCTCTTTGAAACTAATACTATTTGGGTGTTGCAGATCTGGTTGAAAATATAACGCTGGTTGACAGCATAACACTCCCTTGATCCCATAAGGTACCATTCCCCGAGTTTTTGAGTGATCTTGATTTTTCACCATCATCTTGGAATGTGTTTTCTACAAGTGATTTGAGAAACATACCCCAAAAGGGGCTTCCCAGTCCAAGAGGTTGTATTCTACCAAAATGGCATGGTCCTAGCATTGGGTTTTACTCCTTTGAAACTGATACAGTTTGGTAGGGCAGATCCAGGCAAAAATGCAGCCCACATAATCAAATGGCCATTACATCAAGTCCTGGAATGATGGCTTTGCAAATGAAAGCAGTGTAGGAGTGGAATTATTTTTTCATGGACTAAAAGCAACGTATGCATACAATAAATATTGATATTTAAAAATAGTATGCAAGATCAGAATGAATGTAAGAACCAGCATGAAAAAGGTTTTGCAGCCGTGAATTTATGGAAAAGTCTTTTTGGAAGACTCACGTGGTTTTGAAGCTTTCTAAGTCTACTCAGAATTCTTTTCGGCCCAAAACTTTCAATGTCAAACAACATCAGCAAAAATGGAACCTTATCTCTCAATTTGTACTGAGTCTTTAATTTCTAATTTATTTATTTATTAATTATTACATTCACATCCAGTTGACTCTAGGATACATTCTGGTCATTATATGAATAAAAGGGTAGTTTAATGACCCCTTAGACCGTGTTTTAGTGGAGCTCAAACACAGGTATCTCATTATGATTATAATATATGCTCAATATATTATTAATGTACTGTCGCTCTCACATTTGAATTCCTGGAAACGATTGAATCTTGGATTATGGCAGTCTTTTACTGATTAGGTAGGCGGGAGAACCATATGGCATATTATAAGATTAACAGGAATCTCCTTTTCAAAGCAAATAAACTGCTGAAATATAACCAATGGAGAAAATATGCCACTTCACATAGTCTGAAGATATTTTCAGGCTTTACTCCTTTGAAACTGATACAGTTTGGTGGGGCAGATCTAGGCAAAAATGCAGCGCCGGTGGATTCTGCTTAGCACTCACTTGATCTCATCAATGGACCAATGCCCTGGTTATCTACGCATGCTTGAAGTGTTCATTCTTTGGTGGTTATTGCCCATTCTGCCAATCATTTTGGACAATCTCTTGTCACCTACTTTGCTCTAGATGTTAGTGCTCCTGACGAGTTCGGTAATTTTAGTCTTCAAGTACTTGTATATGGCCTGCTATTGAGATCTTACATGTAACAAAAGTTTTACTGTTTGACCATTGCTACATATTGTCATGAAATTCAGGCCTGACAGTCATCATATTAGTTTGATTATTATTGCTAGTAATTCACTGAAGGTCATTTTTTGAGTGCGTTGTTAATCCTAGCCACTGCCTCATTGACCACACACCTCGAGCTGCAGAGTTAGGGATTTATCCATCTGCCCATTTCAGTATTTAGATTGTAAAAATATGTTTGCATTATCTGGTGATATACATATTTTCCCAATACAGTTCAAGGTTTTAGGAATTTGTTTATATACTTCTGGCATCATGATAGATCGCAGTTGTTGGTTGACCACTTCGTTTTAATAGGCCCTTTGTACTGTTGTTTGATGTGACTATTATTCCTCTTGTCCCTTAGTACTTTGATTTTACACCCTCATCGAGGATTTTTTTTTTTGGAAGTGCTTTAAGAAACAATTCCCACAGGTTGCTGCCCTGTTTAGAGCAGACTTCCTTCTGCCAAGGTGCTACCGGCCAGGTCCGTGAGGTAGCTATTCTGCCAAAATTGTCCAGGGCTTGCAGTTGGCTTCATCTCTTTGAAACTAATACTATTTGGGTGTTGCATATCTCGTTGAAAATATAACGCTGGTTGACAGCGTAACACTCCCTTGATCCCATCAGGTACCATTCCCCGAGTTTTTGAGTGATCTTGATTTTTCACCATCATCTTGGAATGTGTTTTCTACAAGTGATTTGAGAAACATACCCTAAAAGGGGCTGCCCAGTCCAAGAGGTTGCTATTCTACCAAAATGGCATGGGCCTTGCATTGGGTTTTACTCCTTTGAAACCGATACAGTTTGGTGGGGCAGATCCAGGCAAAAATGCAGCCCACATCATCAAATGGCCATTACATCAAGTCCTGGAATGATGACTTTGCAAATGAAAGCAGAGTAGGATTGCAATTATTTTTTCATGGACTAAAAGCAATGTATGCATACAATAAATATTGATATGTTTAAAAACAGTATGCAAGATCAGAATGAATGTAAGAATGAATGTAAGAACCAACATGAAAAAGGTTTTGCAACCCTGAATTTATGGAAAAGTCTTTTTGGAAGACTCACGCGGTTTTGAAGCTTTCTAAGTCTACTCAGAATCCTTTTCGGCCCAAAACATTCAATGTCAAACGACATCAACAAAAATGGAACCTTGTCTCTCAGTTTGTACTGAGTCTTTAATTTCCTTATTAAACCCAGCCTTCATTGTCCACCTTGAGGGTGACACATTCTGTAATTTGAATATTTAAATGTGTCACCCTTCGTATATAAATTTCAAGTAAGTTAGCTGACAATACCATCATCATGATTACCTTGGGTTGCTTGTGTTTGTGTCTATGGTTGTTGTGCAGTTTCTATGTAGTTACATCACACTTCCACTTTATGCCCTTGTGACATAGGTCAGTCTACTCCATGCTCATTGAAAATACGATCAGATTAGGTGTTTGATAGGATCGATTGAACTTGAGGAAATGCTGGCTTATATAATTACAAAAAAGGAGATTTACATCGTCCAAGTATTCACTTAGTATATTCACCTGGTTTATTTTGTACAGAAATAGATTAATCAAACCCTACATTATGATATTAAATATCTTACTTGTACTGATAAAATTAAAGATAAGGTGTCACCTGATAATGAATTAACACAGTGGTTTAATGACACCACTTTTGGTTTTTTTGTGGTTGATTTTGCCCAAAATATGAGTAGAAACTGTTAAAACCATAGTTTCTGACTAGAAATACATGGGGTTCGGCAGCCTGAAGGTCCTAATCTCCTTGGTACTAGTGGTAATGCTTCTGAGGACAAAGGCAGTCCTTTGACAATAGCTCATATACAAAGGTTTCGAAGCTTCTCTATTTTAAATGGCTAAACAATATAGCTTCTATATCTTAAATGGCTAGACAAGATTTGTTAGCGCTATGGATTTTAATTTATGAAACCATTTATACTTATGTTACCTGACTAATTGGCTCTCTTATGCACCAATGTTCTTGGATCATATGCCCATTTTGTATGGAATGTCTACTAAGTGGTTCCAGTTAATGGGGCATTGATTTGAGTGTTCAATATATTCTTATTCTTTATCAAAGTATTTTTTCTTCTCTATTTGCTTTCTTCAATTTATGCCTTATGGCATTTCCTTTGCAACATCTGGTGCAAATGCTAGTTTAGGTAGAAATTAGATATTTTAAGAGAAATTATTTTTCATCTTCAACACTCTTTCTCGGACAAAGGTTATAATAGATTAGGGTTGGTCATCTCCTTATAATATATTAATTTTGAAAGCTCATGAGACCTTATTCCTATTTTATCAATATGATTTCTTTTCTTTACACTAGTCAAAATCACTTGATGGGATTGAACTCTCATAGGGAAGATAACAACATCTCTAATCATCCTAACTAAATCCAATGAACATAAGCCATTATTACTCCCTAGCTTTTCGGGGATTATATCATTCGCCTTGTGGTCAAAGTGCGTTGAATTTGCATGTTTCTACTCTTTTTTTGAAATTTTAAGAAAAGTTTCGAAAGAACATGAATATTTCTATTTCCTGTAAATTCAAAATAGTTTCTTAATTTCTTGGAAATCTTATTTCTAATTTTGAATTGGATTAGTTGGCTCTATTGGCTTTATTTTCAATATGTTTCAGTCCTAAGAATTCATTAAAAAAATAAAACTAATTTTCTAAGTGGCCATTATGTTGGCGAATGCTTGATGCTGACACTATTATTCCTGATCCTGTTATGCCTCACACTGCTAAAAATGTGACACCTGATGCTACTACTTCTCTACCTAATAATATATTTTCGTTATGTGGGTGGCGGGATCACTAGGCCCTACACTGAGACATACTCTTTAGGCTTTACCACACATCACATCCCAGAACTACTAGCTCTAACGGATAGAAGTTCCACCTCTTGGCTTTCTCATATATCTAACCATACATCGTCAAGGAATCCTAGGCCCATCGAGGCACACAATCTGGATTTACCACAACCCATAGTCCACTTCAGGGTTTACTAAGCCAGTGGCTTCTGTGATCCACAGTCTGATTCACGGGCCACTAGGCCATGTGTTTTTCAGTTCGAAGATCCACCCCACTCAACTTCAAATCCAATCCGTCCATCCCACATAAACCGTATGTGAGAACCTATCTCATCAAATCTATCAAGAAATGGCAAGGATATGCTAAAGAACATTGTAACACCTAGAAAAACCCATGCCATGATAGAAAAGAACCAAATTCAATCCCATGTATGCGAAATCTAGCTAGGAAAATACACATGCAAGTAGATACCTACAATGAAGACTATTGTAGCTATTTGATCCTCCCTTTCCCTGATTGACCTTTTCCTCCTCTTTCCTTCTTTTCCTTTCTTCCTCCAATGCTAAAGTGCTGCAAGAAACTCTAACTGTCCAAGAGTATGAGAGAGAGAGAGAGAGAGAATAATGAGAGAGATCCAACGCTAAACTGACAAAAGGTTACCAATTGATCCTCATAAGACTTTTATGGATGAGACCTCTATTTTTTTCATTTTCCTCCTCACATGCAACTTGCAACCTTTCACCTCCTTTTTCTCAAAATTTCCATTATTTTCATAAATAATTGTGCCAAAAAAGCCATTTTGTCTTTCCAAAGCCTTATTCATTGCCTTTGTCAATTTCCTTAGCTATAAACAACCAAATGAACACCCCTTAGGATGTCTTTCCCAACATTTAGTTTGGAATAAGTGTCCCATCGACTATGCTTGTTGTTTTTAACTTTTATTACATGGAATTTTCACCAGGGCTATTACATATAAAATATATAGATATGAGGGGCTTTGAGTAGTTTCTTTCCCCTAGAAAATCAATGTGTAATGTGTGGTTGAATTTTGTCTCATGTATGTTTTATGATATCTTGATCATTTAATTATTTCTATATTTGGTAGAGTAGATTCAATTATTTTTATTTAGATAGGTTTCATAAGAAGTTTGAATCTACAAGGAATTTCTACATGGTATCGGAGCAGGAATAACAATAGAAGAGAAGAATTTGAGTTTGTCTTTGCAGGTGAATCAAATTTCCATTATAATTTTTCAAATTCAACAAGATGTCATTTTATGGATTGAGACTTGAGTATGCAATGAAGGGAAACTCGAATTAAATAGCTTGGAAGGACAATATGGAGTTAGTGTTGGAATATAATGGGATGAAGGAATTCATAGAAAATTATTCCAACATCTGATGCTCAAGATCTTGAGGACTGGAAGAAATGTGTGCAAAGGAAAGGAGGATCATATTAGAAGGAGTTTGAGATCATATTGTCATGAACCTTCATAAGAAGGAGACTCCATATGCTATGTGGCAAGCCTTGATAGACTTGTTTCAGAACAATAGTGACCACATGAAGCTGGCATTGAAGGACAAGCTTCACAAGATCAAGATGGAAAAGGGCAACACAATACCAAAGTACCTGAGAAAGTTCACCCAATTTCGGGATGAACTTGGGAGTGTTGGTGTTACAATTGTTGAGGATGATTTGGTAATCCTAGCACTTTGAGCCTTCCCAAGACCTGGTACAATTACTAGGATTTAGTAAATAGGAGGGAGAATCTACAAAATTGGTAGATATTGTGGTATGACTTGGTGCAAGAAGAGATAAGTTGAAACACCAGAGATGGGACCTCATCCAAAGAAGAGGAAGAGGACTTTAGATTAGTTAGCAAAGGTAAAGAGGCCAAGGGAAAGAATTCCCAAGGTGAGGATGATTCCAACCAAGAGGGAAAGAAGAAATACTTGTCAAAAAATCAAGTTTGGCAACTGGCAGGAAGTCAAGCACTATGCCATGAAGTGTCCACACAAGTAGGAGAGAAAGAAGGAGCCTATGGTAGAAGCAGCAGGTGAAGCTTTGGCTTTAAAATTTGAGCTAGATTTCACTCTCATTACATGCATGGTTAACAACATGATGGGGAGTGTGTGCTATCTATATAGTGGTACCTTGTTCCACATGACAGGGAATCAAGAATTATTTAGTGACATGGAGGAAAAATATCTCTAGAGGAACATTGAGTTTGGAGATGATGGAAGGTATAAGATGTCTGGTATTGGTAAAATTACTTTTTAGAGGGAGTCGAGCTCCCCTCTTAAGCTCAATGATGTGTTGTTTGTTTTGTTCATTAGTGGTTTTCATTGATGTTAACCCAAGTAGCACCAGAGGATAAACCGATATTACATGGGCATTTTGACTTGGAAACTTACTCTACTCTGAGTTAAGGATCTTCTATATGGATTCCACTTGTTGGGATGTTTCTGTTAATATATGACACACCACACAATTCTTCACAGTTTGAGAGATATTCATGTTTGAAGTTAGTAACCCTAGTTAGTGGGATAAAATACCATGGCGTTGTGGCATGAAACTCATCATTGGTTGTGGTCAATGAATATTCAATAATTAATAATATTTTAATCTCCTAAAATCCATCCAACATTCACTTGTTCAAGTCCCTCTCAACCTAAGCATTTCTATAAATTGTGACTCTCATATCCTCCTCCCGTAAGCACTTTTTAATGAACTATCTTATGAGAAGACCTCTGTAATTTTTCGGCCCTCACGAGCTTCTAATCCAAGATTTGTTGTAGAGATTTTAACGTTTCATTGAGGTATGGTTAGGGCACAAAATTATGATAAATTTTGCAGGTTTGTTTTGAAGCAAGTTTAGAGCCTTGGATTCTCGTATTTTGCTACTTCAAACAGGTCATCATGGAATTTTATCTATAAAGTTTTTTCTACGTAGCTTCATAAGAAGAAATTAAAACCCATTTGATCCTAGATCGGGATGAACCATGTGACCGAATTTCAGATCTTGGTTTGCTACATGTTCAAACATATGATCTGAGGAATTTAGTGTTGTTGCAGGCTCCTGAATTCCATGTCAAACAGGTGACCTCGAGGAAATCATCATAAATTTCTCTATGAGCATTGCATTCAAATTTTATAAATAGTGACAGAACAATGAAGGGGTGTGGTTTGTTGGGTATTGTTTTTAGGAACGAAGGTCGAAACAATGACACGTGGCACTTCATACATGTTCACTTTACTGAACCAGTCTATAATCAAGTCATCATGGGAAATTGGACATAACTCTTTCTTGAAGAACCCAACCTTGAGTAGACCTATGGGGTTAGAAACAAGACTCATAGGGCTACCACAGGATGAAATTTCAGATCTTGGAGATCCAAAATTATATAGATATAACAGATTCAATATGGAGCTCCTAGAAGGAAAGAAAAAGTATGCATTCAAGGATCACTACAGTAAGGACCACACATGAACAAGCAAGGGTAAGCCTGCTACAAAAATTTATGTATGATTAGTGTTTGTATTTGAATTTTGAGTATCCTCTTTGACATATGCTTTTGCAGGACAACATAAGTATATTTTTTTGTATTTTTTTGGGTCTTTCTTGTTAATGCATGTGCAAGAAATATGACACTTTAGAATGACTTGGTGACATACTAGAAGGACATGCAATGTCAAAGTACCATTACTTGAAGAAAGCACAACAGTACCTCAGCAGTTGCAAGTGATCCAAGAGGCAATGTCATGTCAAGTGTCAAGTCTTGTCAAAAAGTCAGTGTTGTAAAAGAGTCATCATCGTAAATTTGTAAGAGTCATAATTGAAAGAGTCATTATTGTAAAATATTCAATCTGGCTAGAGTCGAAGAGGCATTGTTGGGAGGTATAAGAGTCGCTCTTGAAATGATGTCATGGTTGGGTTGCAAGTCATAGTGTGATTGCATGTTTGGTCATGCACAGGAAAATACTTGTAAATCATATTGTATCATGTATCATTGTCCCGGATACGGGAGTCAACACTCTTATCTCATTTTTTACCATTATAGAGTGGCAAGGAGGTGCTAGGTTGGTGCATGGAGTCACCTATAGGTTGGAGCCTATGAGCACTTTAGGGTGGTAGGTTCGTCTACGATGTTGGGGCATCCATTTAGTTGACTACTAAAGAAGCCAGGGCATTTGGGCATCCTTCCAGTGGGAGATGGAGAAGAATGATTTTCTAGAATTCTAGGAAGTTGTAACTCGCATTTCAGTTGGGGCTGA
Organism: Pinus taeda; assembly: GCA_000404065.3. NCBI lineage: Eukaryota > Viridiplantae > Streptophyta > Pinopsida > Pinales > Pinaceae > Pinus > Pinus taeda. The sequence continues at coordinate 19,113 of APFE030320937.1, forward strand.
AGATTAAAATAATTTATAAGAAAAGTGTTCGGTGGTTTTTGACTTGGAGGGGTTTTCCACCTAAAATTCTTGTTCCTATTATGTTTTATCATTTACTTTTGTTACTCCATAAGAATTAATAATAATTGAATATTAACTAATGCTCTGAAACTATTTAAGTGCTTATTGATAAGGAACACTAAGTCACCCCCTCCTCCTAGTATTTCCAACAATTGGTATCAGAGCTTGGTTCCTTCAATACCAGTCTAAGAACAGGAAGGAGATCATGGAGTATACTAAGAATAGAGTTCCTTTTTTCAATGGAAATAAATATGCACGTTGGAGTGGAAGAATGCAGGTTCATTTGCTGGTGCAAGGATATGAAGTACAGGAAATCGTTGACAAAGGCTTCACACCGACCTAGGATGAGCAAGGTAAGAAAAATATGATATTTGATGCAAAGACTAAAGATCTTATTATTAATGGGATTAACAAATTTATTTATCTTAAGATATTGAGTTTCAAAACTACTAAAGAGGTATGGGTGAAGCTAGAAAATATATATGCAGGTGAATCAAAGGTGAAAGAAGCAAAGCTTGAAATGTACAGGGAAAAATTTGAGCAACTCAAAATGAAGGAAGATGAAAATATTGATGCATACTTTAAGCTTGTTGATGAAATAAAAAATACATTGGAAGGGTTGGGAGATCCCATAAACATGAAAATTGTTGTCTGAAAGATCCTCAGAACCTTGCTAGCAAGGTTCAACCCAAAGGTATCTATCTTGGAAGATAGATCGGATCTGACCAATCTTAGCATAGCCAAATTGCATGGAATTCTTACGGCATATGAAATGATAATTGAAGAAAAGGGTGGCACATCTGACTTAGAAACAACATTGTTTGCATCCAAGATGACTGTTAAGGACAATAAGACTCAAAAATCATAAACTTGCAGTTGTAAATATGAAGAAAAGGAAGAAGGTGAAGAAGAATTTTTTGATAAAGCATTTTCCTACTTCGCATAAAAGATGAGAAAATGTAAGGTAAAATCCAAAGGTAAACTTCCATTGATATGTTTTTATTGTGGTGAGGTTTGGAATTTTGTAGCCAAGTGTCCTCACAAAAATGAGGCTCTTATGAAAAGAAAGAAATGCCCTAGGAAGTTCAACAAGAAATGAAAGAATAAATGATTTAAGAAAAGTTTTTTCTCCAAAGAATATAGCTCGTAAACTGATGAAGACAGTGATAACAAGAAGAAATCAATGGAATCATTTTGTTTATGGCCAAACATAGTAAGAAGGAGGCATTTGACGAAGAAGGAGATGAAGAAGAAGAGATGAATGACGTTGAATTTCAAAATGAAGTGATCATGGTTATCAAAGAGCTCAAGGTCGAGAAGAAGCACCTAAATACTCTTGAAAATGAATTAAAGACAGAAAGGAATAGGTTCTAAATCTTAAAATCAAGGTTGAAGAATACAAACAAATTGAATAATAGCTCAGCAAAGAATTAAAGGAAATAAACAAGGAAAGAGAGGCATTAGAAGCTGAAATAGACTCTCTACGAAAGGAAGTAAAAAATGGAAAAACTCTTCAAAACTATGCCAACATCTCAAATGCATTGGAATAACTCATCATAAATCATCGATCATGCAGTGACAAGATTTGTCTTAGTTACAAATAAAAATCTAAAAAAGGAGTCAAGTCCTTATATGACAACAAAAGAAGATGGATATGAAAAATACTCCAAGAAGGTAGATCTCTCAGAAAAATCAAGAGAACAAGACTCACATGAAGAACCATGGAAAGCAATTCCTCGAATAATATTTCCTCCCAAGTATCAAACTCTCTTTTATGGTTTTTTTTATTCATGTGGAAGGTTTGGACATAGAGCTATAGAATGTATCATGTATGTTTGGAATGAATATAGTTCGAGGAGATCTTTCAGAAATGGATATTCTAGAACTCAACAGGATATCAATAGCTTTGATCATTTGAAAGATGATGTCGAATGTTACAAATGTAACAATTTTGGACATCTTGCTAAAGATTGTAGACTTGGAAGTTCTTCAAAGGAATTCTTGCAAAATCAAAATGAAAAAGTATGGAAAAATAAGACTAAAAAGTGTGTTATCGCTCTTAAGGCTCAAAGAAAGAGAAACGTTTGGTATGTTGATAGTGGTTGCTGAATGCATATGACTGGAAAAAAAAAATAAGTTCATATCCTAGGAGGAAACGAAGGATGGAACAATGTCTTTTGGAAATGACGAGTCATCAAACGTCATAGGGTAAGGCACGGTCACACTTGGAAGCAAGGATGCATTAGTGAAGGATGTGTTGCTAGTTGAAAATATGAATCACAATCTACTGAATTTTGGACACATGTGTGATCAAGGACACACAATGCTATTTAAATCTAAGAAATGTGAAATCAAGAAAGGCAAATTTGGAAAAATTGTGGCTACAGTAAGCAGAGCTCCAAATGACATATACATTTTGGATGAAACACCTAAAGGGTGATTTTTGGCAAAAGAATATGAAAGTTGGTTATGGAACAAATGAATGGGACATAAATTTTGACATTTTGGTTGGTATCAACAAAAAGGAAGTAGAGTTTTCTTTCGGAATCATCGCATCCATAGTTGTTAGAATCAACATTTCGAGCCATCCACCGTGGCTCATCATCAAGATAGATTTATGAGCCACAGTGGATGGCTCGAAACATCGATTCTAACAACTATGGATGCGATGATTCTAGAAGAAAACTTTACACGCAGTACAAATTGCATAAGCCTCAAAACAATAAAAAGGAAGTAGTAAGAGAAATGCATAAAATTTCAAAACCTACCAATACAATATGTAAATATTGTCGACAAGACAAACAGACAAAAGTTGAGTTCAAAAGAAAGGAACACTTTGCATCACTTCCATTGGAATTAATACATATTAATCTATGTGGTCATACGAGAGCAAAAGGTTTAGACGATGAATCATATTTTATGTTAATGATAGATGATTACACCAGAATGGCAACTATCAGTTTCTTAAAGAAACAATCTGAAGCATTCAAATGTTTCAAAATCTACAAGGAATTTATCAAAAATGAAAC
>APFE030320937.1:24247-46620 GCA_000404065.3 Pinus taeda
TGTCATTGATGTCAACCCAGGCAGCACCACGATCTACCCTGATGTTGCATTGGAATTTTTACTTGAAAACTTACTCTATTTTGATTCAAGGATTTTCTAGATGGATTCCACTCGTCGGGATGTTCCCGTTAATATATGGCACACGATGCAATTCTTCACGGTTTGAGAGATATTCGTGTTGGAAGCTAGTAACTTGAGTTAGTGGGATAAAACCCCATGGGGTTGTGGCATGAAACTCATCATTGGTTGTGGTTATGGAATAGTCAGTAATTAATAATGTTTTAAGCTCCTAAAATACCTCCAACCTTCACTTGTTGAAGACCCTCTCAACCTAAGTATTTCTATAAATTGTGACCCTCATATCCTCCTCATGTAAGTACTTTTTAACAAACTATATTGTGAGAAGACCTATGTAATTTTCTAGACCTTATGAGCTTCTAAGGTAGGATTCTTTGAAGGGAGTTTAAGGCTTCATTGAGGTCTGGTTAGGACACAAAATTATGATCAAGTTTGAAGGTCTGTTTTGAAGCAAGTTTAGAGCCTTGGATTCTAGTATTTCACTGCTTCAAATAGGTCATCATGGACGTTTTGCTATAATGTTGTTTCTACGAAGCTTCAGAAGCTAAAATTAAAAACCATTTGAAATGAAATCTTGATGAACCCTGTGACTGAATTTATGATCTTGGTTCTCAAGATTTTCGGAGATATGATATGAGGAAGTTAGGGTTTTTGCAGGCTCCTAAATTCTATGTCAAACAGATGACTTCAAGAAAATCATCATAACTTTCTCTTTGAGCATTGGGTTCAAATTTTGTAAACAATAACAGAAAGATGACGAAATTTAGTCTTTTGGATATCATTTTCAAGGATGAAGGTCAAAACAGTGACATGTGGCACTTCGTACGAGTTCTCTCTACAGAACCACTCTATAATCAAGTCATCGTGGGAGATTGAGCATAACTCTTTCTTGAAGAATCCAGTCTCAATCATACCCATGGGTTTGGAAAAATTACTTAGAGGGCTACCCCAAGGCGAAATTTCAGACCTTAGGGATCTGAAATTACATAGATACAACAGATTCAATATCCATATTGTAGAAGACCAGAAAAAGTATGCAATCAAGGATCATTGTAATAAGGACCACACATCAACAGTTAATGGTAAGTCTACTACAATATGGTATGTATGATTAGCGTTTTCATTTGAATTTTGAGTATCATCTTTGACATATTTTTTTGCAGGACAACGTAAGTATATTTTTTGTATTTGTTTGGGCCTTGCTTGTTAATGTATGTACAAGAAGCATGACACTTTAGAACAACTTGGGCACATATTAGAAGGATATGCAATGCCAAAGTACCATTGCTTGAAGCAAGCACAAAAGTATCTCAGAACCTGAAAGTGATCCAAGAATCAATGTCAAGTGTTAGGTCTTGTCAAAAATTCAGTGTTGTAAAAGAGTCATCATTGTATATTTGTAAAAGAGTCATTATTGTAAAAGATTCAATCTGCCTAGAGTCAAAGAGGCATTGTTGGTAGGTACAAGAGTCACTGTTGGGATGATTTCATGATTTGGTTGCAGGTCATAATGTGATTGGGTGTTCAGGCAAGTAGAAGAAATTCATTGTATCATGGATCATTGTCCTTGGTGTTATCACTCAGGTAGTTCCCCAAAACTTGTGAGAAAAGGGAATACGGCCGAGGTAACAACTAACCAATCTTTCAGATGCAGTTTCTAGCCAATCTGCATCCAGAGAAGTCTCTCTCTTTATAATTTAGCTTTGTTTTTGAGGTATTTTAGGCTAGTTATGATGTATAGGGTTTTGTCTTAAATTTTGTTGGATGGTGATCTTAAACAGAGCTGGGATGCAAGTCTGAAATAGTTTACTCCATTGGGAAAATGGAGTCTATGAGGATGCACTGCTGAGTGTGTTTTCTTTGGTAAAGGGAAATACTACAGAGCAAGATAATCGATCTTGGAACAATTTTATAATCTGGAAATAGATGGAATGAAAGCCAATGGGTGAAGGGAAGTTAAGAATCCTTCATCATGTTGGCAGAGGGAAAATGCATGAGTATTACCAAGGGGCAGTAAAGAATTCCTTGTTTAACATTCAAAGTGAAAGAATCAGTGGAAACAAGAGCAGCTAAGAATTCCTGTTTATGCTAATTCTGGAGAAAACATAAGTAATAGCAGAGATTGAACATAGAGTGTATTTAAACAAATTCTTGGCTATCCTTTTTCCCTGTTACTAAGATTATGAAACATATATGAAATTAGAAAACACAGAAAACACAAAACACAGGTTAAAATAACTTATTGATCCATAGAAAGACATAAGAATTATGTAGCAGGACCCAGAGCATCAAATCCACATTCAGACGGTACAACAATAGTGAACTTCAATAGCCTTTGTATTAAAAATCCTTAGAGTTACAGCGCAGTCCAGAAGAGAAATCACCAACCCCGAATACATCTCACGGGGAGGTATTTATACAAAAAAGAGTTACAAAATATCTTGTGACGAAAATATCAAGCAATAACTTCATCCATCTACTTTTACAAGGGAAATAAATGTTGTTGGTAACCGGGAGAAATGAATGCAAAAGTAATTGCTGCTGTGCTGGCCACTTTAATTGATCAGATAAGTTTGACTTTTACACCCACGAGTCGGCTGATAGTATTTCTTTTATTGGCGTTGCTGAGTTGCTTCCCTGGCTCTTTCATCTCTGTGTGGGCCTGCTTTAATGTGTTTTGATGTGACTTCCTTCCTCTATTGTTTTCATTTTTCATGATATGTGGCATGTGCATTGAATTTGATTGAATGCAGATGATCAAAAAAGAGAACTAGAGCTACCTTGGTAAAACCTCTAGCATGCTCTACCACCATTGGTCTGTTGGAAACTGGTGTCTTTGTATTTTTATTAATGTTTCATCAAGTTCTGTATACCTGTAGAAGTTGGGTTGGACTGCAAAAAGATGTTTTATTTCATGTTCGATATAGAATAGATTTTCCAACTTGTCATATAAGATCTGACTAGAGGGAGGTCCTATGTCTTCTAAAGTGCTTGATGATGCTGTGATCTAATTAGCAACATATGCATTTACCCTGTGAGCATATTGTTCATGTGTCAATGGTCTCTGATTGCTGGTTAACAAACTGGGTAGACCCTTCTGCTACAAGACTGTAAACTTCTCTACAAAGGCATTTATTTCCATTTGCATTTCTTGGCACTTTCTCTCCAGATTCTGTATAAAATTCCTCATGGTCAGCACCTTTTTCAGTGTCAAAATGCTGCCTGTTCTGTCCCTGATCTCCAGACCTGCTAGTTTTTCCCTAGTGTGAGTGTTCAAAAAATGAATTAGTCTATTGGCCTGCTTGGGCATGTTTCCCAATGATGCTCTAGCCTTTTGAATCTCTACTTGGGCCTTTTCTATCAATTCAATTTGCTCATGGATTGTTTGAATTGATTGCCATTGATTAGTGATAGACTAGCCAATTTTGGTCCACAAAATTGTTTTGATTTCTGATAGAGGTTTATGAAGAGTGAGATCTTTCTCCAAGGTTTTCACCTTATTTTCCAAGGCCTTTACCTCTCTGGTTTTCTCTGCCACTGTTATCTTAGATTTATCATAGCTTACCTCCAGCTTGGTAAATTTTTCTTTAGCTTCTTTTAGCTCTGCCATTTGGAGTTCTAACTCATTTATTTCCTACATCATCTCTTCCATCCTCATGCTGGTATCTGGTACTATTGTTGTTGCTACTGCTGAAGTGTCTGTGGCTAATGTACCTGCTGTTGATGTTGGGATAGTGGGAGGGATTGCTGCAGCAACTGTGGGAGTGGTAGTGACAACTGTTGGAGTTGTTTCAGGTGGCTGGGAAGTCGACTCTCCCTGCTTGGCTTGCAATGCTTTCTCCAGTTCCTTCTCAGTTTTAGTTAGACTTTGATTCATCCTCATCAGCAAATCCATCATGTCTTCTTCTGCCTTTTCTTGTGCAAGTTCTGTAGTTTGTGGGTGCATGGTAACAGGCAGCTTCAATTACTTCCTAAGTGCAGCAATATCTTCTTCCTTTTTCATTATCAATGCTTTGATGCCCTTGGCATCCTTGGGATCATGTCCCAACTCAATAATTATCTCTTCTAAGGTATTTATTCTGTTGTCTTTAGCCAAGGAAGATATCTTTTCCAAATCCAATTGGGCAGATGTATTGCTTAATGAATCCTTCAATTGGTTGGCCAGCATTGCCTTGTCTGCCAATGTAGCATAGACCATTTCACTAGTTTTTTTGTGCAGCTCAATATAGTCCACTGGGTGTATGTCATTGGTAAGGACCTCTAGATTTGTTCTTATATAGTCAGTTGCTGAGTGTGGTTGCTGAAATTTAGGCTTAAAATGACTTAAGATAATTTTTTCCTCCTTAATGTCATATGCAGACATGAATCTTTGCTGTTTTGAGGGGGTCATCCTGAGAAATTGATCATAAAGCTGCAGTTTCAATGGCTCATTCTGGGCCTTAATGTCCATGAATGTTCTTTTAATATCAGAACGTTGCTTACTTTGCGGCCTTGAGGAGGAAACTTCCATACCATGCTGCCTCTCCATTTCTTGCCTGTGAGAGCTGGTGGATGTATGTTGGCTGGTTGCCCTCTCCCCTCTTAGCCTTTCTGTGATTTCTTCAACAATTTCCTCTTTAGGTAGAGGATCTACTCTTTGCCTTTTGGCCTCTGGCTGCTACGTTGATCCACTTATAGGTGTAGTCTCTTCTTTGTCCCTTTTTCTACCCTTTTCCTCATTGACAGGAGTCTATAGTGTCGAGAATTCAGGTGCCTCTGTCTGTGATGAAGGACCCTGCCCTTGGCTTTGTTCCTTTGAGGTAGTTGGCTGGTCTGTCATTGTTTCTTTCTCTTTCTTGTCCCTACAGTTGGTGTAGTCCTTTCTTGGGAAGGTTGTTGTGAAGCTATAGCAGTCGATGTGCCTTCTCCGGTTTGATGTGGCACTTTGAATGACACCTATCCAAAAGAGTCCAGGTCAAGGGTCTTTTCAATATTTTTCATAGTTTGTTCCATTTTTTCTTCCTCAGTGAGTTCTTCAATCAATGTGCCTTCTACCCATTCATCCTGATTGGCAAATTGTTCTATTTCAGGGATCTTGCAATGCTCATAGGCTGACAGCCTATATTTTATTTTTCTTTCCATGATAAAGTTGATTGGGTCATAGGGTACCTACCAAAAACTCCTCTTTAACCTATGTTTTTCACCCAATATCTTATCAGCATCTTGCCATCCTTCTTTTTTGTTCGTGATGTAGGGGCCTAACTAGTCTCTCAATTTTAATTGAGCCTTTTTCTTGGCACTATGAAAATGAGTCAAATCTGAATTGATAAATTGCCTGAAATATTCAAAGGCAAATAGTCTCATTGGCACATATTTTGGCAGCTTGTAGGGGCACAACTCACAACAATATATTCTGATAATCGTGTGATTCTGGTATAGGTACCAGTCACCTATTTTGTAGCTTTTGGAGAGCTGTAATATTTTCTGCATATCATAAGACAGTCTAGGAGGAGGGGTTCTCATCAAGAGAGAAGAGACTAGATATATAAACATGTCAATAAACTCACAATAAGAGTAAGGAGAGTTGTGGACTTCATGAAAGACTAGGGTCCAAAAAATCACAGACCTCTTTTCTCCTTTAGAGTCCAATTTTCTAATGGGAAATTGGAAACTGTCTGGCTGATAATACAAGAATAGATGATAGATGTAGGATGAATACTTGAAGACTCCCTCCCTGTCTAGATTCAAGAGTTGGTCATGGATCTTGTTGGCAATGAATTTAGCATAGTTGTATTTGACAGCAGGGGGCTGCCCTGGGGTAAATATGGACAATAAGACTAATACAGTTTCATCAATATATTCACCTGTCTTGAACCCCAAAATATAAGATATCATATCAAAAAGTAATCTACCCACTTCTTTCAACCATACATAGTGAAAAGGAGGTGGCTCTTTGGGTTGACAATCTGGTCTCATAAATGCTTGGGCAATGCAGGTTATCCCTGAGTTGATGAGTTTGGGACCTTCATCAAGCAAGAATTTCATAGTAAGAGGAGCCAAAGGCTGAGTTGGAATGAAGTTTAGCATTTGATTTATGGACTTAGGAGTTATATGAAAGAGGGTAGTTCTAGATGGAGTTTTGACTGCCCTTTGGGTTGGTTCATAGTTCTCACAGCAGAGACGAATTGTATCAGGGAAAACATTTACAGAAGGGAGGTAGTACATGGGTAAATTTGACTCCCATATCCATAGAAGTCATTTTTGTTTAGGTAACTATTCCTAAGCTCACATAATGCTTGTAGATGTTTTTTTTTACCAACTAAGTCTTGGATTTGAAAATCCCGATCGGCCAAAGGAAACCATTCCAATTCCTTGTGAGGTGCATTGAGAGGGGCTATATTGAGGGCTACTGGAGCTTCCATGACATCAATTCTGTGATTTTGAAATTGGAATTTTTGGTTCTGTGCAAGTAAAAGAGGGAAAATAATAACTCTGTGGATTTTCTCCGTGAACCGCAGACCGAATTCGACTCAGAATTAACTCACTAGGTAAAATTGTGGTGAAAAACATAGCTCGCCGAGTTTTTTTTTTCGGCAAGAAATGGGTGGAAACAGTTCAGTGCTTTTTCTTCGACAATCATAGGCCAGAGTGAACTCAAACTCGACTCAGTGGGAGAAATTTGGTCAGGGAGAGGGAGTTTGCAGGATTTCTGGTAGAAATTGGGCAAAACAATAGTTACAGTGTGTAGTTTTGCAGGTATTTTGACGAATTTAACTCAAATTCTGGCGTTTTTTAGAGTTTTTAGCAGAAGAAACCAAAAAACACAGGGTTCAGGAACAAATGTAGGTAAATACCTGCTTTAATGGACTTCCTGTGCGAAATGCAAGTGGCAGACTGCGCTGGACGACCAATTTGTTGAATAATTTGGCTTGAAAGCGGACTGCGTGGTTCAAAGATTGCTATTGGACGTGAATGGGCATGCATAGGTCGCACAGAGAAAACAAACATAAATGAACGAAAACGATTTTTTCACGCATTTTTGACAAAAAATTTGATTTTGGCGGGTTTCGGCGCATTTTGGTTGGGTGACATCATCATGACGTAAAAGCTTGTCGCATAGCGGGGTGATGTGGTGGTGATGTAAGCATGACATGGTGCTGACGTGGGTACGACGTCAGCTGATGACACAAGGGTGATGTCAGCAGGGAGGCAACGGGGCGGTAAGCAGTATTCCCCGCACTGCCTTTGGGCCAGGGTGGTATTGACGGGGGGGCCTCCGAACACGCTGGGAAATCGACGCCTGTCTTCTGTACAGCGGAAATACCGCCCATCCCCTGAACGCTATTGTTTGGTGATCGGGGGGGTTCTGATATCCATGTGGGCCGTCGGATCTGTGGGCCATGATCTGACTGTTGGCGGCGAATGAATATGGTGGGCGGCTATAGCGGAGGGACCCACGTTTAATTTAAACGCTTTGTAATGTTCCGTGGGGTATAAAAATTTGGTTATTGGGCTTTCGCGGGGGAGGTAATTTATTTAACCAAGTGTTAAATAAATTCCATGGTTTGTGTATGCGGAAGGGTTATTATAAGGTTCCAAGTGAACCAATAATTCCCAAAAAACCTTGATATATGGCTATAATTGCTAGGGGTCGGGATATTTAGATTTTTTAGGGATTTTTTATGTATTTTATACAATAGGGGCAGGGAAAATTTATATAGGAACTATATAATAAGGTTAGAATGTTAATATGAAAAGGTATGATGTTTAAGCAAAGCACTAAGTTTGAAAAGTGAAAACTTAGGCTATAGGGAGGGTTACAAGAAGAAAGATTTTACACAAGAAATGTGGCTTCTTGGCTCATGGAGAAAATATTATTTTGCTGAAACTTTCACCTGAGATGGAGTGGTCTAGGGACTTTGAGTGGATCTCAATATCCTGGGGGGATGTTAGTAAGTGATTACTGTGAGGGGAATGAGGGGAAGTTAGACATGCAACATTTGATTTGTCACCACACCTTGCCATGGCATTCATGATATTCATAAAAGATGAATTATATTAGAGAAAGAAGATCACTTTTGCAACTGCTTCTGCAACATCAAAACTACTTACCCATCCTATTACTCCTAACATTTTTCTTCATTTCACTAGGTGCATTTGAACTAGCAAACCCTGATTATCTTCTTTTCTTTTAGCTTCCCTCCTATCTAAATCTACCCTTATCTCTTCCAAGGGCCCTGATTAAACAATTGGGCTCCTTTGCTTCTCTACCTACCTACTCATCTGCCAAGCTTGAACTGTTTGGACAGACCTTTATTCTCTATTCTAAGACAAGAAATTAAAATATGAGCTTGGCCAAGCTTAAGCTGTTTGGCCATTCATGAACCATGATAAGAGTCAAGCAACTTTACATAGTGAAATTTTTCAAAAATGGAACAGTAGTGGCATTTGAACTAGCACACTTTCCTAGTCTTTTGGTTTGGGGTTCATTTCTTTCATTTTTTCCTTTGACCATCTTATTTTTCTTGCCCTTTGATTTTTCTTTTAGGGAATACCCTCTTTTCATTTTTTAATTTTCTTCATTTGTTTACAAAATATGGAACCTTTGCGGCATGGAAAGGATGAACATATTTAGCACTTCTCTAGTTAATCATGAAAAATGAAACCTATTGGTATAGCAACCTAACAGTGGCTCCACTTGGGGATGGATTTTCCTGGTGAAAAGTCAAGACCAGTAGGTCACATGGCCTTATATTCAATTCTTGTTGTTTTGTGAAATTTTTCCTATGCTGCCAACAAAGTTGTACCTTTGCAATATCTAAGTATTTCTCCTGAATTCATTCAAATAATTGCAGCTCTATTTTGGATAGTTTGACTGAATATTTGTCATCATTTTACAGCTCCCAAGTCTCTTTCTTTAACTTCTTATGATAAACTCAAAATGCAATACCAAAATGTGGCACAATTCCTTTCCTTTCCCTCAAAATTTGTTGCATCTTATAACCTATCTTATTGCTGTAATAAACTGCAGAAAGTAAACATTGTTATGTACAAATTAAAGTGTTGATATCTCAACAAACCGGATTAAAATAATGCTTCAGCATTTGACCATTGACTGGCCCATCATCTGCCTCTGTACCATCCAATCTTTTTAGAAAATAGGTGTTGTTTCCTTGTGCAGCCTGAATGATGAATGGTCCTCTCCATAGGAAATCAAATTTTCCATGTTTTCCCCTATCTTCTCTTCTGGAATCCCACTTTAAAACTTTCTTCTTAATGAAGAAATTCTCTGCTTTGGTTATTTCATCAAATATATTTTTAAGCTTTTCTTACAGAACCTGAGATCTTTGATATACCTCCTCTCTTATCTGCTGCAAATGAATAGTTTGATTGATCCTTCTTTGATATCAATAGGTTCTGCCTGTATTTATTGTAGCAACTTTATCACTGGGATTCCCAAGGAAGAAGGGAATACTGCCTCCATACCATAAACCAATTCATAGGACTTGTTCCAATGGATCTTTTAGTAGTCAATTTGTCTGCCCATAGTGCATGGATAAGCTTTTTATGTCAATTCTTTTTGTTTTCTTCCAATACTTTCTTGATGATGTTGATGAGGCTTTTGTTAGAGGATTCAGCTAGACCATTACCTTGAGGGTAATAGGCTATAGAATGGCCTAAGGTAATGTGGTATTTATGAGAGAAATTGATCATTCTCTTGGATTTAAAAGCAGCAGCATTGTCTGTTATAATCTTTTCGGGACAACCAAATCTAAACAAAATATTGGTCTCTAAGAATTGCATGATCACTGAGTCATTGGCTTGCCTACAAGGAATGGCCTCTATCCATTTGGTGAAGTAATCAGTGGCTGTAAGGATCCATTTGTGTTGGCCAGAGGATGAAGGGTGGATTTCCCCAAAGAAGTCTAAACCCCATTGTTGAAATGGTCTTTCAGTGGAAATGGGCTTGAGGGGTATAGGCAACAACTTCTTTTTTCCTTCAAAGATTTGGCATTTGTGGCAAGAAGTTACATATTTCTTTACATTAGTAAATAGGGTGGGCCAATAAAATATAGCCCTTAGGATTTTATTAGTAGTTGATTTCCAATATAAATGTCCACCACAATCCCCTGCATGAAACTCTTTAAGTACTTTGTCAGTTTCTTCTTTGATTAGACAATTTAATAAAACACCTTCATGATTTTTCTAAAAGAGAGCATGGTCTAAAACACAAAATTTGGAAGCTTTCATTTTCAAAAATATTTTCTTAGTTCTAGATAATCTTGGAGGAGCTTGCAGGTTTTAATAATACAAATCATATTCAGCATACCAAGGTGATTGTAAAAAGGCTTGATTGATCTGTGGAGTCGCCATCTCTTGCTCATTACCGAGTTGATTTATGTCAAGGGCTTGAAGGTTGGTTTCAGTCACAAGTTTAGCTAGCCCTTGTCCTTTTATCAGCTTTGTTGGTTTGATTTCAATGTCATATTCTAGTATGGTAGCTATCCATTTGCCCCTTTTTCCTTCAATTCCCTCTTGGGTTAGGATGTCTTTAACAAAAATGTTGGGCACATAAGGAATCACATGAGAGTATAAGATGTAGACTCTAAAGTCCTTAATGGCCTTCACAAGTGCGTATGCTTGTTTCTCCATGATTTGATATTTGAGTGGAGCATCTCTAAGTTCCTTGCTAAAAAAAGCTATGGGTTTTTCACATCCCTGGTCATCTTTTTGAAGCAAAACAATAGCAATTGTATGTTCTAATGCAAATGAGAATATGATAAAGTCCTTATCAAAATTCGGGCTTGTAAGGACTGGTGTTTGAGTCAAAGATTTTTTGATTTCTTCAAAGGCTTGTTTAGCTTCTATTGTCCACTTAACCTTCGAATCTTTTTTCAGCATGTTGTTCAACAATCTTATCAACTCGGCCAGATTTGGTATGAATCTTCTTAGAAAATTGATCTTCCCCAAAAAAGCTTGTAGTTTTTTTATGTTTCTAGGGTGAGGAACTTGTAGAATAGCTTGTATTCTATCCGGATCAATTCTAATGCCTTCTTTGGAGATGTTATGGCCCAATAATTTTCCTTCTTCTAGGCCAAACAATGATTTATTTGGATTTAGTGATATACCATATTTTCTGCAGATTAGAAATACTTGTCTGAGATGATCTAGGTGTTCTTGATCTAACTTGGAGAAATTTGTAAGGTCATCTAGGTAAATGACTAATAAATCATGGATTTCTTTAGAAAAAGCTATATCCATTGCTCTTTGAAAAGTTGCTCCTGCGTTCTTAAGTCCAAATGGCATTTTCACATATTTGAAGGTTCCCCAAGGGGTTGTGAATGCAGTCTTATCTTGATCATTAGGGTGCATTAGGATCTGATTGAAGCCTGAGAATCCATCCAATGGTGAGATCATTGAAGCACCCACTACCCTTTGTAGAATATGATCCATTTTGGGTAAGGGGTAGTTGTCTTTTAAAGAGACTTTGTTCAAATTTCTCAAATTGACACACAGCCTAATCTCCCCTATTTTCTTTCTAGTGGGCACCAAATTTGAAACCCATTCTAAAAATCTGATGGGTGCAATAATTCCAGCTTCATACATCCTTTTCACTTCTTTCTCAATTAAAAGGAGGAGCATCGGGTTGACTCTCCTAAGTTTATGTTTGAACAATTTTTTATTTTCTTTGAGAGGTATGGTGTGTTGAATGATAGAAGTGTCATAAGACTTTAGGTCCTCATAACTCCATGCAAAAACATCCTAAAAGTTTTTAAACAGTTCAACATACTTTGTCTTTTGGTCAAATGGCAAATTTTTAGACAATTTTATGATTTTGGGATTTTCTGCAGTTCCTATATTACAGTCCTCAATTTCTGCATTTAATGTCTGTATTTTACGATTTCTAGAAATGTCGTTTGAGTCAAAAATATCTTCCAAAGGAGTGAGGCCTCTAGGTAAAAAATTATCCTTCAAATCAATCACTTCACATTCTACTCCAAAAGCATCATCACATTCATTTTCTTCAAGTTCCTATAAATCTGTTTTAGCAAACTTTGTGGGATGTAGAATTTGGTTTGTTGTTTCAACATAAATATGTGTCTCAATTGTGTCTATTTGATCACTTTCACTTATGGTGCTTGTATCTATTTTTGTGCTGGAAAACTCTTCCTTTAGGGTCAGGAAATTATTGATTTGAATGTCACTGTCAAATACTTGGCAATTTTTTACATTATCAGGTACAGCTGGCCTATGTTTGATCTCAGCTCAGAATCGGTGATTAGGCTTAAATGGAAATTTACAAGTACTGGCAAAGGTTGCTAGACTGTGAGCATGTATATTTTGATTCCTTGGAATTTTGGTCAATTGGGATTCTAGAAAGGTATTAAAAATTTGGGTTGTTGTTCCTCTGTATGATCTCAATCTAAGATCATTTGTGATAAAGTTACCTTTCATTTGTTGAATGATCAAATCAGAATCTCCTAAAACTGATATCCTATCCGCCCCTAGGCTTTTGATCACTTTGAGCCCTAGTAGGAGGGCTTCATACTTGGCCATGTTGTTGATGCATCTAAAATTCAATCTATATGCATGTCCTTCAGCATGGTCATTCTTCATATTGTGTATCCAGATTCCTTCCCCTGCTCCTAGCTTATTGACAGATCCATCGAATTCTAGATACCATAGGTTTTCTTGATTGGAACTAGTATCAGGGATTTTTTCAATTTGTTTAGCAGACATATTTGGATTTTCAATCTCATGGGATTTCTCTTGTGTGACTATCAATTTATTGTTCTCTGAGACTTCTTGAATCTGAACTATGGATTTTTCATCTAGGAATTCATTCTGGCTTAAAGCCAAAATTTTAGCATCAATTGGGGTATGAATCTCAATGTTGTATAAGATGAAAGAATCCATGTCTGAGTGCATGGAATAAATGGGAAAGTTTTGGGGTTTTTGTTGGCTGCTGACCACATACTTCATCAAAGTTTCTCGGTAAAGCCTCTTAGGTTGACCAAATATAGATATGGTGGCATAGGACATGTCAAGTTGCAAAGATCCTTGAAGCTTGGCACCCCAGGATCTAGATAATAACATTCCATATTTGGGTGGGATATCAGCCACTACTACATCCATTAGAATTGTTTTAGCAGGGTATTGTACCAATGATACACACAGATCTTTAATCAATCCTAGGCATCTAACTTGACTAGAATCAAATGAGAATAGGTCTTTGTATGGTCGAGTTATGTCTAGTTCCAATTTTTCCATCGCTGATTTGGGCATCAACTTATGGGAGGCACCAGAATCAAACATTTCATTATGCAGTATCTTATCATGAATGTTTAAACTTAGGTAGAATGGAGGAACTCCTCCATCTACTGATTTTCCATTCACTTCAGGACCAAATATAATTTCTAGTTGGTCATCTAGGACATTGACTACATCTCTGTTTTCTAGAATTTGCAGTGTCCTACTGATTTGTTCTCTAGAAACTTTATGCCTAGCTAATTCAGACAGTGGAATGGCTATTTTTAACTTGTTTATTTTGGTCTCCAAACTGAAAGGTTTTTCTGTTTGTATTTTAACATTTCGGACAACGAGTTTTTCTTTTTCTGTTGTATTTTCAATGCTTTTTCCTTTCCCTGGAGTGCTGTCGTGATCTAAATCCTCTTTAAAATTAATTTCAGACGATTTGTTTGCATCTTTTTGGAGGAGAGGAGGTGGATGGCTGATTGTTTGATGGTTGTAAGTCTGATATGTCCTCCACCGTGGGCTCTTTTGGGTCGAGGTTGTTTTCAGAAGGGAGTCCTACAGGGAAATTTTATCCTTTGCTTTTTTGGGTTGCTTGGTATCCTTCTGCTTTCTAGGTTCAGGGACATCTACCGTCCTGGTTCTCAATTTATATTGTTTATGAACCTCATAGACAACTGCATCATATCCCTCTCTAAAATCAAAGGATTCCCCTTATTTCATTTGAAACTGACCTAAAGTGTGGGCCTCTTGGTATTCTTGAGTTAGGAAGATTTGTTGTTCACTATTGAGACCCATTAAGTTAATGTGAGGATCTTCCATGGGCTCACTAGAAGTTGAAGCTTCAACATAGTTTTCTTGGAATAGAGGCCTAATGTTTTAGTCTTGACTAACTTTTCCTACATTTGGATTTTGATTTTTTCTAAAGTTTGGATTTCTAGCAGTGTTGCTTGGTTGGCCCTCCCATGAAGATTTTCTTTCAATGGTTTCCACTCTATCCCCAAGTCTATCCATGCCTTTAATAATTGCATCTAGTTTGTTTTCAAATGTAGAGGTTATTCCTTAAAAAATGTTCTTCTCTTAGATCTAGCCCGGTTTCGTTTAGAAATTAGATTGGCTTCTACACTTACAGCTATGCTCTGCATGTCTTCTAAGCTTGGAGGAGCTCTCTCCTTGAGCTGGTAAGCCATGTCTGAATCAAATCCATTAGGAAATTTGATCAAGGCTAAGTCTGGTGGAGGTCTAAGGTTCTGAGGGATAACATTGTATACATTATTAAATCTCGCACAGTAATCTTGGACAGTTTCTTGTGAGCCTCTTTTTAGGCTTTCATATTCTGATAGGATGTGTAATGGGTACTTTTTCTTTTCCCATCTGTTTAAGAAAGTCTAATAAAGGGCATCTGGATTAGCGATAGTGTTTACAGGGAGGGCCCTAAACCAAGTCCTCACATCACCAATTAAGCTCTAGACAAAAATTTTCATCGTGACATCATCATCATCAATTTCATAGTTTTCAAAATAATCTGTCATTTTCATGGTATGTTGTTGAGCAGTGTAAGTGCCAATACCATCAAAATAGGTAATTTTTCTGTGATAATCTTGGGGCATAGCCTCTAGATTTGCAGGTAATTGCAAGGGAGCATATCGATTTGCCATATTTGTAGGGATAAATGTTACAGTTGGAAGGACAGGGATAACAGTTGAAATATGTGCTATGGATGGAGGAGTGGAAAAGAGGTTTTGGAGTGATGATGGTGAACTAGAAGAAGCTACAGTGATAGGGGAAAGGGCTTGTGATTTTGCAGTAGTAAGTCCAGTTTGGATAGGTGGTTGTTGAGGAGTTTCAAGATTTGAATCAACAATACTTTCTTGATTTTCAGGTTTTCTAAGGCTCTTAGGAATCAAGTTAGGATTATCAAAGATAGGTGGGGGATTTGGATCTGGATTTGATCTAGTATACCGAACTTTCTTTTTTGGAGCCAGCTTCTAAAAATGTATTTTTTAGTATTTTATTGAAATATTTGAAGGATATAAGTTTTGACAATACTTTGAAGGAAGCTTTTGAAAACTAGGAGGCGTTGGGCTTTCCCTCATGTATGTTTGAAACAAGGAAACTAATCAAATCTTTGAGACAGCTGTTTAAAGCCTAAAACTAGACTAGAGATAGACTGAAGTAGCTTTTATTTACTCCTGTGTTTTCATAGAAAATATAGTTTCAAAGGCTGCTTGGCTAACTTCACGCTCCATCTGTAGCTTTGGAAACTAGACAGCAGTAGCAAACTTTCATTCGGTCCCCAGTGGAGTCGCCAATGATGTTATCACTCAGGTAGTTCCCCAAAACTTGTGAGAGAAGGGAATACGGCCGAGGTAACCACCAACCAATATTTCAGATGCAGTTTCTAGCCAATCTGCATCCAGAGAGGGCTCTCTCTTTATAATTTAGCTTTGTTTTTGAGGTATTTTAGGCTAGTTATGATGTACAGGGTTTTGTCTTAGATTTTGTTGGATGGTGATCTTAAACAGAGCTGGGATGCAAGTCTAAAACAGTTTATTCCATTGGGAAAATGGAGTCTATGAGGATGCCCTACTGAGTTTGTTTTCTTTAGTAAAGGGAAATACTACAGAGCAAGATAATCGATCTTGGAGAAATTTTATAATCTGGAAATATATGGAATGAAAGCCAGTGGCTGAAGGGCAATTAAGAATCCTTCATCATGTTGGCAGAGGGAAAATGCATGAGTATTATCAACGGGTAGTAAAGAATTCCTTGTTTAACATTCAAAGTGAAAGAATTAGTGGAAACAGGAGCAACTAAGAATTCTTGTTTATGCTAATTCTGAAGAAAACATAATTAATAGCAGAGATTGAACACAGAGTGTATTTAAACAAATTCTGGGCTACTCTTTTTCCCTGTTACTAAGATTATGAAACATATATGAAATTAGCAAACACAAAAAACAAAAAACATAGGTTAAAATAACTTATTGATCCATAGAAAGACACAAGAATTCTGTAGCAAGGCCCAGAGCATCAAATCCACATTCAGACGGTACAACAACAATGAACTTCAACAACCTTTGTATTAAAAATCGTTAGAGTTACAGTGCAGTCCAGAAGAGAAATCACCAACCCCGAATACATCTCACAGGGAGGTATTTATACAAAAAAGAGTTACAAAATGTCTTGTGAAGAAAATATGAAGCAATAACTTCATCCATCTACTTTTACAAGGGAAATAAATGTTGTTGGTAACAGGGAGAAATGAATGCAGAAGTAATTTCTGTTGTGCTAGACGCTTTAATTGATCAGAAAAGTTTGACTTTTACACCCACGAGTTGGCTGATAGTCTGTCTTTTATTAACGTTGCTGAGTTGTTGCCCCGACTCCTTCATCTATGCGTCAACCTTCTTTAATGTGTTTTGACGTGACTTCCTTCCTCTGTTGTTTTCATTTTTCATGATATGTGGCACGTGCATTGAATTTGGTTGAATGCAGATGATCAAAAAAGAGAACTAGAGCTACCTTGGTAAAACCTCCAGCATGCTCTACCACCATTGGTCTGTTGGCAACTGGTGTCTTTGTATTTTTATTAATGTTTGATCAGCTTCACTATCCTTGTTGAAGTTCGGCTCGACTGCAAAAAGATGTTTTATTTCATGTTTGATATAGAAAAGATTTTCCAACTTGTCATATAAGCTCTAACCAGAGGGAGGTCCTATGTCTTCTGAAGTGCTTGATGATGCTGTGATCTGATTGGCAACATATGTATTTACCATGTGAGCATATTGTTCATGTGTCAACAGTCTCTGATTGCTAGTTAACAAACTGGGTAGACCCTTCTGCTGCAAGACTATAAACTTCTTTGTAAACGAATTTATTTCCATTTGCATTTCTTGGCACTTTGTTTCTAGATTCTGTATAAAATTCCTCATGGTCAGCACCTTTTTCACTGTCAAAATGGTGCGTGTTCTATCCCTGATCTCTAGATCTACTAGTTGTTCCCTGGTGTGAGTGTTCAAAAAATGAATTAGTCTATTGGCCTGCTCGGGCATGTTTCCCAATGATGCTCCGGCCTTTTGAATCTCTACTTGGGCCTTTTCTATCAATTCAATTTGCTCATGGATCGTCTGAATTGATTGCCATTGATCAGTGATAGACTGGCCAATTTTGGTCCAAAAAATTGTTTTGATTTCTGATAGAGGTTTATGAAGAGTGAGATCTTTCTCCAAGGTTTTCACCTTATTTTCCAAGGTCTTTACCTCTCTGGTTTTCTCTGCCACTGTTATCTTAGATTTATCATAGCTTACCTCCAGCTTGGCAAATTTTTCTTTAGCTTCTTTTAGCTCTGCCATTTGGAGTTCTAACTCGTTTATTGCCTTCATCATCTCTTCCATCCTCATGCTAGTATCTGGTACTGTTGTTGTTGCTGCTGCTGAAGCATCTATGGCTGATGTACCTGTTGTTGATGCTGGGACAATGGGAGGGATTGTTGCTGCAACTGTGGGAGGGGAAGTGGTAACTATTGGAGCTGTTTCAGGTGGCTGGGAAGTCGACTCTCCCTGCTTGGCTTGCAATGCTTTCTATAGTTCCTGCTCAGTTTCAGTTAGCCTTTGATTCATCCTCATTGGCAAATCCGTCATGTCTTCTTCTGCCTTTTCTTGTGCAAGTTCTGTCATTTTTGGGTGCATGGTAACAGGTAGCTTCAATTGCTTCCTAAGTACAGCAATATCTTCTTCCTTTTTCTTTATCAGTGCTTTGATGCCCTTGGCATCCTTGGGATCATGTCCCAGCTCAATAATTATCTCTTCTAAGGTCTTTATTCTGTTGTCTTTAGCCAAGGAAGATATCTTTTCCAAATCCAATCGGGCAGATGTATTGCTTAATGAATCATTCAATTGGTGAGCTAGCATTTCCTTGTCTGCTAATGTAGCATAGACCATTTCACCAGTTTGTTTGTGCAGCTCAATCTCGTCCATTGGGTGTATGTCTTTGGCAAAGACCTCTAGATTTGTTCTTATATAGTCAGCTACTGACTATGGTTGCTGAACTTTAGGCTTAAAATGACTTAAGATCATCTTTTCCTCCTTAATGTCATATGTAGACATGAACCTTTTCTGTTTGGAGGGGGTCATCCTGAGAAATTGATCATAAAGCTGCAGTCTCAATGGCTCACTCTGCGCCTTAATGTCCATGAATGTTCTTTTAATATCAAAATGTTGCTTACTTTGCGGCCTTGAGGAGGAAACTTCCATACCATGTTGCCTCTCCATTTCTTGCTTGTGAGAGCTGGTGGATATCTGGTTGCTCGTTGCCCTCTCCTCTCTTAGGCTTTCTGTGATTTCTTCAACAATTTCCTCTTTAGGTAGAAGATATACTCTTTGCCTTTTGGCCTCTGGCTGCTTCGTTGATCCACTTACAGGTGTAGTCTCTTCTTTGTCCCTTTTTCTACCCTTTTCCTCATTGACAGGAGTTTGTAGTGTCAGGATTTCAGGTGCCTTTGTCTGTGCTAAAGGAACCTGCCCTTGGCTTTGTTCCTTTGAGGTAGTTGGCTGGTTTGTCATTGTTTCTTGCTTTGTGTCTACTACCTCCTCGCCCTTTGCTATCCCTGCAGTTGGTGTAGTTCTTTCTTGGGCAGGTTGTTGTAAAGTTGTAGCAGTCGATGTGCCTTCTCCGGTTTGCTGTGGAACTTTGAATGACACCTATCAAAAAGAGTTTAGGTCAAGGGTCTTTTCAAGATTTTTCATAGTTTGTTACATTTTTTCTTCCTCAGTGAGTTCTTCAATCAATGTGCCTTCTACCCATTCATCCCTTTTGGAAAATTGCTCTATTTCAGGGATCTTGCAATGCTCATAGGATGACAGCCTATATTTTATTTTTCTTTCAGTGATAAAGCCAATTGGGTCATAGGGTACCCACCAAAAACTCCTCTTTAACCTGAGTTTTTCACCCAATATCTTATCAACATCTTGCCATCCTTCTTTTTTGTTCATGATGTAGGGGCCTAACTGGTATCTCAATTTAATTGAGCCTTTTTTTGGCACTAAGAAAATGAGTCAAATCTGAATTGATAAATTGCCTAAAATATTCCAAGGCAAACAGTCTCATTGGCACATATTTTGGCAACTTGTAGGGGCACAACTCACAACCATATATTCTGATAATAGTGTGATTCTGGTATAGGTACCAGTCACCTATTTTGTAGCTTTTGGAGAGCTGTAATATTTTTAGCATATCATAAGATAGTCTAGGAGGAGGAGGTCTCATCAGGAGAGAAGAGACTGGATATATAAACATGTCAATATACTCACAGTAAGAGTAAGGAGAGTTTTGGACTTCATGAAAGATTGGGGTCCAAAAAATCACAGACCTCTTTTCTCCTTTAGAGTCCAATTTTCTGATGGGAAATTGGAAACTGTCTGGCTGATAATACAGGAACAGATGATAGATGTAGGATGAATACTTGAAGACTCTCTCCCTGTCTAGATTTAAGAGTTTGTCATGGATCTTGTTGGCAATGAATTTAGCATAGTTGTATTTGACAGCAGGGGGCTGCCCTGGGGTAAATATGGAAAATAAGACTAATACAATTTCATTAATATATTCACTTGTCTTCAACCCCAAAATATAAGATATCATATCAACAAGTAATCTACCCACTTCATTGAACCATACATAGTGAAAAGGAGGTGGCTCTTTGGGTTGACAATCTGGTCTCATAAATTCTTGGGCTATGCGGGTTATCCTTGAGCTGGGGAGTTTGGGACCTTCATCAAGCAAGAATTTCATAGTAAGAGGAGCCAGAGGCTGAGTTGGATTGAAGTTTAGCATTTGATTTATGGACTCAGGAGTTATATGAAAGAGGGTAGTTCCAGATGGAGTTTTGACTGCCCTTTGGGTTGGTTCATAGTTCTCACAGCAGAGGTGAATTGTATTAGGGAAAGTAATTTTACAGAAGGGAGGTAGTACATGGGTAAATTTGACTCCCATATCCCATAGAAAACATTTTTTTTTAGGTAACTGTTCCTGAGCTCATAGAACACTTGTAGATGGTTTTTGTTACCAACTAAGTCTTGGATTTGAAAATCCCGATCGGCCAAAGGCAACCATTCCAATTCCTTGTGAGGTGCATTGAGAGGGGCTATATTGAGGGCTACTGGAGCTTCCATGACATCAATTCTATGATTTTGAAATTGGAATTTTTGGGTCTGTGCAAGTAAAAGAGGGAAAATAATAACTCTATGGATTTTCTCCGAGAACCGCAGACTGAATTCGACTCAGAATTAACTCACTAGGTAAAATTGTGTTGAAAAACGTAGCTCACAGAGTTTTTTTTTTGCAAGAAATGGGTGGAAACAGTTTAGGGCTTTTTTCTTCAGCAATCACAGGCCAAAGTGAACTCAAACTTGACTCAATGGGAGAAATTTGGATAAGGAGAGGGAGTTTGCAGGATTTCTCGTAAAAATTGGGCAAAATAGTAGTTACATTGTGTAGTTTTGCAGGTATTTTGATGAATTTAACTCAAATTCTGACGTTTTTTGGAGTTTTTAGCAGAAGAAACCGAAAAACATAGGGTTCGGGAACAAATGTAGGTAAATACCTGCTTTAATGGACTTCCTGTGCGACATGCAGGTGGCAGATTGAGTTGGACGACCAATTTGCTGAATAATTTGGCTTGAAAGTAGACTGCATGGTTGAATGATTGCTATTGGACATGAATGGGCATGCATAGGTCACACAGAGAAAACAAATAGAAATGAACGGAAGTGATGTTTTCATGGCTTTTTGACAAACAATTTGATTTTGGCGGGTTTCGGCGTGTTTTGGTTGGGTGACGTCAGCTTGACGTAAAAGCTTGTCACGTAGCGGGGTGACGTAAGCATGACATCGCACTGACATGGGTGTGATGTCAGCTGATGATGCAAGGGTGATGTCAGTAGGGAGGCAGTAAGTGGTATTCCCTGCACCGCCTTTGGGCTAGGGTGCTATTGAAGGGGGGGTCTCCGATCACGCTGGGAAGTCGACACCTGTCTACTATACGGCGGAAATACTCCCCATCCCTTGGACGCTATTGTTCGATGATCGGGGGGGTTCCGATATCCATGTGGGTCATCGGATCCGTGGGCCATGATCTGACGGTTGGCGGTGAATGAACATGGCGGGCGGCTATGGCACAGGGACCCACATTTAATTTAAATGCTTTGTAATGTTCCGTGGGGTATAAAACTTTGGTTATTGGGCTTTTGCGGGCGCGGTTATTTATTTAACCAAGTGTTAAATAAATTATGTAGTTTTTGTATGTGAAAGGGTTATTATAAGGTTCCAAGTGAACCAATAATTCCCGAAAAACCTCGATATATGGCTATAATTGCTAGGGGTCAGGGTATTTAGATTTTTTAGGGATTTTTGTGTATTTTATACAATAGGGGTAGGGAAAATTTATATAGGAACTATATAATAAGGTTAGAATGTTAATATGAAAAGGTATGATGTTTAAGCAAACCACTAAGTTTGAAAAGTGAAAACATAGGCTATAGGGAGGGTCACAAGAAGAAAGATTTTACACAAGAAATGTGGCTTCTTGGCTCATGGAGAAAATATTATTTTGCTGAAACTTTCACCTGAGATGGAGTGGTCTAGGGACTTTGAGTGGATCTCAATATCCTGGGGGGATGTTAGTAAGTGATTACTGCGAGGGGAATGAGGGGAAGTTAGACATGCAACATCTGATTTGTCACCACACCTTGCCATGGCATTCATGATATTCATAAAAGATGAATTATATTAGAGAAAGAAGATCACTTTTGCAACTGCTTCTGCAACATCAAAACTACTTACCCATCCTATTACTCCTAACATTTTTCTTCATTTCACTAGGTGCATTTGAACTAGCAAACCCTGATTCTCTTCTTTTCTTTTAGCTTCCCTCCTATCTAAATCTACCCTTATCTCTTCCAAGGGCCCTGATTAAACAATTGGGCTGCTTTGCTTCTCTACCTACCTACTCATCTGCCAAGCTTGAACTGTTTGGACAGACCTTTATTCTCTATTCTAAGACAAGAA
>APFE030320939.1:0-35309 GCA_000404065.3 Pinus taeda
GCCTCTTCGAGGGGGCAACCTCCTTTACATTACATAAATGAACAATTCTTGGATGATTCAAATGAAAAGACCTCCTCTCTATATATAGGAGTCTAAGGGCCATAACATAATCAGAGCCTACATAACAATAATAATGCAAGGGCACAATAATAATAATAGTGGGCTTCTATGGGGCTCAATAGTAACAATATGGGTGCTACATGGGTACATCAATATAATAAGTGGGTTGTACTAATAACAATAAGGGGTTACTCTAGTAGTATAGGGGCCTAACAGTTTTAGATCGACATTTGAGACACATGGCTTCTTGAGCCTGCATAAGTGCCGCAAATAAAACTAGAGACATGGCTATCCGCCAACATGGTGCTCATGATAGCATGAAACAACTCTAATAACTCAACCCAATAGCCAATGCAATCTAGCTGATACTCCTATAGTATGCCTCTGATACCAAAGTGGCACATCATCAATCGTAGCATACTTTGGAATGCCTCTTGTCAAGGCCTCCATGTTGTGTTCCAACTCTACCACGAGATCGACTCCCTCCTCATAGGGTGCATCCTCAACTTGCCATGCCACCCTCCTCGCTATTGGAGAAACCTTTAGAGGTCTCTTTGGTCCCACATCTGTAAAATATCATAAGTTTCAATCTCAGCTCAAAAAATGAAAAAACATCAAAAATTTTGAAAAACTTAAAAAAATATTTCTTTTCCTAAGACAGTCAACTTTGATTTAGGTGGTAGTGGGAGATCAGGAGATCCCTAGAAATCTATACTAGCATAGGCCCAATCATCTACCACAATGAGATGTTTTTGTATCCATCCAAAGAATGCTAGGGGAAAGGACATCTGTTGACCACCTCCATTATGAGGCATCAACTCACCTCACCTCAGTAGACGTGGATCGTTGGATCCAAGAGCTTCTACCTCTACCCACTGATACCTTAACAATGGGACACACTCTAGGAAAAATGTCACCAACATCAATCTGTAGCCAAAATGTTTAAGTTTCCCTATCTTGCATTTGGTGAGTTTGTCTTTCATGTTGACTAGTAATCCTTTGCTTCAGTTAAACACTATAGGACTAAGACAATCTACTGCATGCTGAAAGTGAGACTTTCTCTCTTCGTGCATAGATTGGGCCCCGACTACTTGAATTATAGTATGTAAAATTGTTCTCAATGGAAGTTTTGTTATAGGTTTGATATCAATCTTTCCGCTCTTTGTCTTGCGGGAACTTGGACAATGTCTAGCTATCATCCATACTTTCTCCTCCAGTATGAGGACCAGACAACTGAACTTGTTGGCCTCTCTTGGACAAACCTATGATGAAATAGATGTCTGCAATTTCTATTTCAAGTTCTTGGTCCCCTATTATAAACCTCTGGTGGTCTACATCCCACCATCCTACCAAGTGTTGCAATAATTCTATCTAGGTTCTGATCCCAGGGGTATGGAAGAATTTGAGCAATCCACATGCCCGAAGAGCCCTTATGCAATTTGGATCTTGTGATGCTTAATGGTCTTCCACTTGATGACCTCTTTCCTTCCACTAAATAACCATTTTTTTCTAGTAAATAACCTATGAAACATCCATGAACATAGTTTTTATTAAGTCCTATAGAGGAAAATCTATAAATTAATCATAAATTTTGAAGATCTATTGAAAAAATTTGTTCCACAGTGTCAGCACACATGTTTATAATTTTTTTTGTGCTTCCAGTGCGATGGCACCGTTGAGCTTAGGGAGAGCAGTGCGGGTCCGATTGGTAAAACCTGTGCTGATGGCCCTCGACTCGAATTTTTTTCAAGCCCTCCTAACTATCTACTCTATGGATGAAATTATTTGAAATTACAATCAAAATGTAGAGGAAGGACAAATCTCTTACCTGAAAAATGGTAAATTTATTTTTACTTTTTGAGTTTATATAAGATTTTTAGAGTAGTTTTACCATTTAGGGAATATTTTTACCTATATTTTAATATTTTAATCGAAACGAGTAACGTTTTCTCACATGTGTAGCAACATGTTATGGCTAATTGGTGATGGTAATCGATTTTGACTAAACTATCAATTTTTATTTTATCTCTTTTGCGAACTTGTAAAAAATAAATGAAAAAGGAACTCCCCTGGAGTCATCTTTCAGCTCTTTTTTGACTCTCGAAATATGAAAAGATTGTCGAGTACTTGTCGTTTTGAACTTGTTAAAGTAAATTAAATGATGTCTACTCAGTATAAGTTTAATCCTTTTCCAGACTGAGATAGACTAATGTACGAAAAAGCAATACATTGGTCACACGTGGCTAAGAGGTTCTCTTGAATATTGTTTTCAACTTTTTCGGATTCGAGAGACTATCTACGAAAAGAGAACTTTGGAGTTTCCTTTTTTCCTCTTTTCAAACTCTCTAGACATGAAAAAGACATCGATTTACCACTCCATCGGACTTGTAAAAATGAAATGGCGAAGGGATTGTCACCATGATGAGACCAAGCTACTCCTTCCTAGGGCTCGTTAAAAATACTAGGATGGATTCATCTGAAGGAAGAACTTATACGACATATGTATGGTATCCTCTTCAAGCTTGAGATTAAAAATAATGAGGTACTCACAAGAAATAGTGAGGAAAAATGGAAGTAAGCATGTCTTGTATTTTGTATAATGGCAGCATTTCGCTCTTGAACATGACACTTTTATGTATCTCGTGTCGGGTTTGGGTTATCCTCACTTCGTCACTTTCCTTCCTGGGTTTTCAGAATACATTTGTCTCTCATCTGATTATATCATATCGTCATCATGACCTTTGATCCTCTGTTGAGTCAAACAGGAAAATTTTTAAGAACCTTACCCCCCCCCAACCCCTTAATTTATATGTTAATAAATGGGTGAATCCCCATGATATATAAGAAAAACGGAAGGGATTTAATCAATAATATAATATGTATATATAAATTTTCTAGCAAATCCCTCACCAGATGATATTATCTTGTAAAATCATGGTGAAACTTTTACTGAATTATAAAATATTGTAATATCTTGGCGAATATTTCACTGAATAATAAAACTTCACCTTATTCTATCATTGAGGTTTTTTTTCTATGAACAACCCTTTATAAATTGATATAGTATGATATTTTCCCCAACAATTGTGATTTTGACATTGAGAAAGGTATGAAAATAATTTTATTCATTGAAAAATGGTAATCATTATTACCTTACTATGATTTCAAATGTGATGCTCACGTGAAGGCATTAAAACAACTTATTGTCCGTCAGGCTCCTAAGATTCTTACAATTGCACTAAAATGATTCCAGGTTCTATTTGCCACCATAACTTAATCCATATTTGCACATTGTCCTAATGTTATCCTGGTTCATACAGTTCATGAATTTTTTATGGACTTTACTCTTTAGTTCTTACAAGAATATTTTATGAAGATTCAGACTAGGAGGTTTGGCAAGTTGAACAAGAGGGTAACATTCCCTAAAACGCTGGATTTGTCACCTTACGTGAGTGGAAAGGGAAATGGTTTTCATACATACAAGATTTATGTTATTGTTGTGCACGTCGAGATGCTAAATGCCTCCTTTTTTGGGCATTATGTTTATTATGTAAAGGACTTGCATGGATCATGGTATAGAATAGATGGGGTTATTTTTTTATTAAAAAGTCACTAGAAAACTCCATCTAAGTATCATATCACGTGACAATCTCTCTTTTAGTCAATGTGTATGAAATTAGCGTTGAGAATACTACTTTGGTTGGAAAGTAACAAAGAGGATAAAGGTCAACTCAATGTAAAGCTATCATCTAACTTTAAACTACTTGATTACTCTTATGATTTTCATAGGAGCATGTGGAACATATAAAATGACTTTTTGTTTTGTTTTGTTGACTTTAGGAAATTTTTTGACATTGTGCCTAACATATGAAAGATAATGGAAGGTATAAAGGTTCTTTTTGGATCAAGGATTGTTTGTAATAAGGTTGTATGCTAATTTCAAGAATAATAAATGTTGATTAGTAAAAACCTATTGTAATCTAGAGGTTAATCAAGGATGTCCTTTATGCCTTATTCTATTTGGCCTCAATATTGACGAGTTAGAAGTGTATTTATAGAAATCAAGTTGTGTTGGATCTACCTTCAATAGAATAATCATCATTCTTCTTCATGCATATGGGATTATTCATTTAGAAAGAATCCCCTCCAATTTTGAAAAACAAGTAAGAATTCTTAAATATTTTTTAAGCTGGTTTTGTAATGTTAGTGAATTTACAAGATGATCAACAAATCTATGCACATCCTCTACCCTAAGTTTGTGTATAACAATAAAATTATGGAGGAAATTTTTTTTACAGATATATTGAAGTTCAACTATATGACAAGCTCAATTTGAGCTATAATATGGAAAGAATGATTAATGGAGATTGAAATCTCTATTTTGGCCTTGAGAACAATTGTGGGAAAATAAATATATGGTTTTTGGAAGAAAATAATATCATCTTTAATATGTTCGTTATGATATTGATCTTATATCATTATAACGTTTGAAGCTAAGGAATTTGGAGAAAATCAATCAAATCTAGATGTTTTTTTATAATTAATAAAATCTTAAATTATAAAACAATATTCCATACCTAAATATTCACTTAGAGTTTGGGCTTTCATCCATTGATCTTATATCATTATAATGTTGGAAGTTTTCACATTTTTAAAGAAATTTAGAGAAAATCAATCAAATCTAGAAGTTTTTTATAATTAATAAAATCTTAAATTATAAAACAATATTCCATACCCAAATATTCTCTTAGAGTTTGGGCTTTCATCCATTAATAATAAGGCTATGGTTAGCTACTTAATTGCAAGCACAAAAAAATCAACATGAACACTAAAAGGATTCCTAGTATTGCTTCAAATAGCAATGAAAATCAACAGGACACAAGAGAGGGTGAAGTAGGGGCATTGATTCTTGGCTTAGCCATCTAATGATAGTCATGGGAGGTCTCCTTTGACTATTGAGACCATCAAAAGTACTATAATAATTAAAATTAATGAGAAGTTGTAGTGTAATTGATAGTTTGAGAATCCGACAAAGTTAGTGTAATATAAGAACTTCATAAGCTCCAATTTAGAAGATTAAAATTAACTTAGGCATCTTAAAAAAGTTCTTCCTTTTCAGTTTTCTAAACAATAAGAACAAACTCTTATAAGCTTCAAAGTGAAATTAGCTCTAAGACCATACCTAAAGTATCATGTGAGAATAGAATACATACTTTTATAATACAAATATGGTGAATGACGAAATAAGGGAAATGGTTTGCATATATAAAAGCTTTATGTTGTTGTTGTGCACATCGAGATGCCAAATGCCTCCTTTTTTGGGCATTATGTATGTTAGGGACTTGCATGGATAATGGTATAGAATATATGACTTCAAAGTAGATACAACTTTTATGATCAACCACAGATCCTAGGAAGTTTATAGTTTTTATCCATTGTGTACCTTAATGCAACAAAGTTGTCTTTCCTTCTTGTAATTTAAGACTTAAGTCGGTACTTATGGAATTGTTTTTTTTACAGGTTAAGAGAGTTGATCTAGAGGATGTATTGTCTGAAAGAGCTTATATGCTTCTACACAGTACGTGATCCTATACATGATGTTTCATAATATATGCAAGAATGGAGGTGTCTCTTCCTTCTGAAATTGAATTCGTGCATGGTAATGTCATAAATATTTTCTTTTCAGAAAAAAAATGACATTTTACTTCTAATTGGTGTAATATTTTCCTTGCATTCCACAAAAAACTTGCCAAATGGTTTGGTAGTTCCAGAATCTGATTTTTTTTTAAATTATTGTTGAATTCTTGATGATTGTTTTTCATATTTGATTTTGTTACATAGCACATTAACGGCACAAATGCTCCTATTTTGTTTTCTTTATTACCTTGTAGAAATTTATGAAAGTTGTGTGATTTTAAGGTTCCGATTTAAGATTACAATTTTTTCCCGCTTGTGACAGAATGTCTTTCGAGCCCCCTCAATGGCTGTTGATAGCCCTACCTCGACAGTTAAAAAAGTGCCAAAATATGATTTTAATCATATCACATATCTTGTTTATAATCAATCTCATGATAGATGGATATCTATCCAGTCCCTTTGAAGTGGTGAACCCCTCAAGAGCAACCTTGGTAATGGACAAGACGCTACCATTGAAAAGATTGAAGTTTTGGGAAACCTTACAAGCAGTGATGAGGTAAGAAATATGCATGAGTCAAATTTAGCTACAGGAACTTTGAGTAGTTATGACGTGGATATGGTGCCTATAGATGTGACATCTGAAGTATTAGGATTGTGAACCAGTGATTCAAGTTGTTCAGAAGAGTCATCGACAAAAGGTAGAGAAAGGAACCTGAATACAGTTCATTCCCCATTTTCTCAATCCAAACCACTGAACACATGCTTGAATAGGAGTTCTTCCTACCCTTCTCTTGTGGCAATGAAGTAGAGCATACCTATGACCAATATAAATGAAAGAGCCATCTCATTCGATCCATTGGTAGGCTTGGTTAGATAATGAAGATTGCAATTGCTCAGCCTCAAAGCATTCATATTCAGATACCTCGAGGACCAGTGATTTGACTGAAAGTGATACAAGCAGGATTTCTACCATTCATAACTGTGATTTAGATGTAGTTGGCCCAAAAAAATGGATTGTGGCTATGGCGTAACAACTCTCAGCTAAAAATTCCAGTGACAACTTTCATGGTTTTCTTAACGATTATGCTTTAAATGGAATTGTGGATAATTATTCACAATGTATTCCACCTACTATGAATATATGACCATATTCTTGTGACAATGATGAAGCTTCTCTGAATTCATCTGTTCATGCCTGCCTGCCTGCCTACAGTTACATACAAAAATCAACATGGAACTATTATGGAATCTAAAGTATAGGGATCCATGTGGCTGGAAAGATTGACAATATTTATGAAACTGATATGATGGAGAAAGATAATGATGCAGGGGATGAACCTCATAAACAGGTAAGTTCTTCTTCCAGGCAAGCGATTAGGAATCATTCTCATCCTGACATGCCATGCATTGCTGCTCACTGCTCAGTCATCAACGACAAAACCAAGAATACTCAACAATGATAAAGACTTTGTTGATTCCCAATTTAATTTGACATTAGCAACAAATAATGATGTAATGTCATGTGAATCAACTAGAGATGCAGAGGGATTTCCTATTGAATCCGGATGACATGGTGGAGGGACTTGCAGGTTCTACATCAGAATTACAGTCATTTGCATGCCAATACTTAAAAGAACACAATAATCCATGTCAAAATGAGCAGAATGGATGTCTGGAAAATGCACAGGGTGCAATATTAGAGGGTTCTACTTCTACTAATGAACTTTCTGTTAGTCCACTAGATTCTGCCAAAATTGTCACTACCTGCAGTAATGGTAAACCGATCAGTACACGAGCAAAGAAAGTTGTAAAACTAAAGACTAAATTTACTCCACGTTTTTTAATAGACCTTCAAGTTTGTCTCCTATGACTGGTTGTATTTCATCTCAAGATGATAAAAATCATTGACATCAAGTGGAGAACATTCCTCACGCAAAGACTCTTATTTGCATGGTGATGGTGCCAAGTTGGTTACTTCAACTTCTGCTCAGTTTGATGTGGTCTCTAGAACTCATTTAGATGTTTCTTCACATGGAAGTTCTTGTACCCCAGTAGATGGTTCAAAGGTGGTGACTCTTGTCTTTACTGAGCTTGCCATGGGTCTCTAAGCCATGACAATAGCTTCTGTTTCATGTGAAGCAGCCAAGAGACAAACAGGAATCACCATAAAAGAAAAGCCCTTATTTTCTCAACCAAGTCACAACATGAAACCTAGTCTAAGGCTCCGTAAAAGAATGATTGTAGTGCAAATGGCTTTACAACAGTGCACAAAACTACAGTGGGGGATGGAATCTCTGGTGTTGGTCTTTCACGAGGTATGCAACTCACAGTTCCAATGGCACCCATCTTTGCCTACTTCCAATAAGATAATAAGATAATTTTATGAATGTCCACAAACAGCCAAGGGATAGGTCAATTGGACTAGATAGTAGAATATAATTTTTGATCAATCAGAAACGAAAAATGGGACTCTGTCAATCAAAGATGAAATTTTGGTTCCCAACATATTCTTCAATGTGAATGTCTCTTTGATGTCTTCTCAACATGTTGTTAGATCTGAAAAGGAAAATGTTACAAATCAAAAAGTTTTACTAGCGATGAACATTTGACAATGCAAAATGTTGGAAAGGACAGCTTCTGAAAGATGCATTACTAGTTTATTTCCTTCCATTAGGACTTCTTTGTCACCATCAAGAGTCAACAATGGCATCCAAGATTACTCCTCATGGACCTATCAGTATAGGCCACGCTCTAGAGAACATTATTAGTCAGGTACTCAGTACTGACATCTATATCATTGACTCAGATGATGAGTAGGGCCAACTCCCTCCTCTTATGTGGCAGCTACATCTCAATCCACGCTCTGTTTCTTGACAGCATCTCCTTCACTTTATAGGGTTTTCTTTCTTGGAATATAAATTTCTAGAAAGTAGCCAATGTTATGTCAATTCATTTCCTATAATTCTTGTACTCAATTTTCCTTTTATTTTCACTCATTTTAGTGGGTGTCTTTTGCAATCCCCTTTGTTGGGCTATTATTGCTGGTTGTAGACACTAGTTCCTCTGGTCTATTTTTCTCTTGAGAAGGCATTAATACAATTTTCAACATTCAAGATTTTAATGAAAAAAGCTTTCAAGAAAATGGAAAATAAAAGGAATGAAAAATTTCAAGTTTGGTTCCTTCTTGAAGTACATGTCAAAGCCACCACTCGGACCCCAGGATTGGGACCACTTATCTAGAAATTATGTTCCAAAGGAATAGTTAAAAATGTGATCTGTTTCTACTTCGCTAAAAATCAAGTCCATTGAGAAATAGATTTGAACAAGTTGTCAGAAATATTTACCATAAACTTCCCAAGTCATCATTAAATTGGAATATTATATATTAGTTCAAGAAGAAAAGAAAACAATAGATTCCATGTACAACAATATTTTAACCGATTAATGATGCAAATAATAAGATCTTGCCAACATTATAGACAACAATAAGAACTGATAACTAAATAAGTAGGTGGTTAAATAGAAAAGCATACAGATAATAAACATACATAATGATCTCATTCATAAATTTTTTGGGAAATATAGAAGTTATGGATTTGAACATTCTTTGTGCCCATATTCTTAAAATTGTTGTGCCTCTTGCTCTTGATGAACTCCCCCCAACTGTATTCTCTATATCTGGGTGGATTTTTCTCATTGATCAAATTAGGTACATGTCCCACCATCACATAATGCCAAGGATTTAAAAAGAATGGGACAGAGAACATTTCCTTCTTGTCATTCACCACCACTCTATGTTCTACACTGTCATATTTGTCATTGCTCCAAACCTGCAAAAATGATTACATTTTAAAATGGCAACAAGGTATTGTTCACGTGATATTTTATGCCCGAGTTATCATTACCAGAAAATAACGTGAACTAACATTGAAATCCAAAATTCAGAATTATTGAAAACTGAAGTTGTGACCTGTAGTAGCAATCGTATTGCAGAAGAGCCATCTGAAATTGTAGATGTCCCATCCAGAAGTGCCATCTGAAATTGCAGAGGTGCCATTCGATGTTGTAGAAATCTTACCTATAGTAGCAATCGTGTAGCAGAAAAGCCATCTGAAATTGCAAAGGTGCCATCCGAAATTGCAGAAGTTCCATCCAAAATTACAGAGGTGTCATCTAAGAGATGCAGGTGTTATATGAAGAGTTGTAGCTATCGTTTGAGAATTTCAGGTGTTATCCAAGAGCCAATCATCTGAAATCTAGTTAAAAAGTACTATTCTAAGATCTATCATTCATCATAGTGATCCGAAACTTTCAGAACATCTCAGTAATATGAAAACCACAGTCAGAAACAGAGGCCTGAAAAGAGGATTGCGGAAGTATAATTATTACAGTGATCCAGAATTGCATAATTTTGAAGGTGCATTCCTTTGTTGAGAACACAAGGAGAACATTCCCATAGGGTAGGAAAATTTAAGGTTTTAAAGTCTTAGAAACCATTATTTGGTTTCATATTCAATGTTTATTATCACACACCCTAAGAGGAGAGGAGGTCCCACTGTTTATGACCTTGGAACATTCCAGACACAACATCCAATTGTTTACTAGTTTGTTTAGTATTCATGATCTATGACATATCAGATCAGACCTCCAAACCACTGTGCTATAGAGAGGAGGTTTTAAATTCACAGGAGGCCAACCAAGCACATATTCATGAGAAACCAATCAACAGAATGAAACGATACTACCTCTGCGGATATCCTATAACTAGGGAAGGAACTAGAACATTCTCCCTGTATTAATTTGATATCATAAACATAGTCTTTATGATTCATAATTACACTATCATATATGTTCACATTGCCCTCCTTAACGTCGAATCCATACGGGGGATGAATGGACAGACACACACACATATATCTTGAATCCATTGTTGCAATCTTTGGAAAACACTCTTTACAATAATAAATTCTATAGAAAGTGTCCAAAGATATAGCAACCATTATACCTAAATAGTAAAAATTAAAGAAAAAATATACCTTTTCAATATTTTCCATCATAACGCCTTTGACCTCTGCAACCTAAGCCTTGGCTTTGGCTAACTTCTTGATCTGTTATGGAAGCTGCGCACAATAGTGCATGTGCTCTTTCAATTTTGGCCTACATGGTTGATCAACATAACAATATATCAGAAAGAAATTCCCTTGTTAATTAACCCAACTGGAATTTATCCAAACAATGCGAGAACACACCTACCCAAATTCCTGGTTAAGACCATTGGCAATAACTAGTTCAGCTCTTCCATCACTATATCTCTTCTTCGACTCATCTTTAATGCGCTACAGGAAGGCCATCGATACTTGTTTTCCAGCTGATTCATCTGCCACGACAGAATATGCTGCACAATCCAGAGAAAAGGAAGTGTGTATTTAATCCAAAACAATGAAACAGTCAGTCACAACTATTAAACTACTCAACCAACTAACCTTTCTTTCCTTAACTCCATTACAGGTTTGTGTGCATGCTCTAATAAACCGCTAAAGGAAACTATAACATCTTTAACAGTGTGTTTAACATCCATTAGTGATTACTGTACCGAGCCCATTACATTCAACTGTAAAGAAGATTAAAGACATTGAATTTAATTATCTATGACAATAAAAATAACATTAAATTTATCGAGAATCCATTTATTTAAAACAAATTTACACAACCAAAATATAAATTTTGCAAGATGCTAAATGTTAACCTCGTGAAGTAGCTATAGAAAATGACACTTTGCCAAACCAAAATCATTGACAATCTGGAAGGATGCAAGATGTCAAGCTCATGACATAGCTATGACCAAATGATGCTTTGTCAAGCTACCTACACCGCACATAGAGTGGTATAAGCCTTCACTTAAACTTGAAATATGCATCTTCGAACTTTGCAACTAACATATATAGAAATATGTCATGTAAAATTGAAATATGGCTTCCCGCATATTGCAACTTCCAGGTACAGAAAGACAAACACAAACACAAAGAATGAATGAAAGAAAGAAATCTCTGAAGGACCATTCCTCCCTTTTTCTTAGTTAAGTTTTTTCGATAACTAATACATATATGCCAACCCACATTTCTTGGTCCAGGCATATCATATATGTCGATTCAGTCCTGAAATACTATAATGTGCATATAAAATTGGTAAGAAATTCATGTGAACCGTGCTACTTTCATGCACATAAATACAAGGAAATACAAATTCGAAAAATTGATACCCACAAAGTGCTAAAGGATCAATCCCAAACTCTAAAATATAACCCACTTTTCTTAATACAAATATCTTGGAAGCACTACAAATTGAAAGTAACAAACTATAGCCATTGAAATACATCTATGGCTTTCAAACGATAACCCTCGAAAGATGCCAACTCTAGAGGTAATAATAAATATAATACCATTGGAATTAAATTAAAGGTGCCCAGTTCATGATTTATCCACAACAATAAATACAATAATAGTAATATTTTTATGTGAAACTATATATTTTAATAATAATATTTTTAAGGTAATATTTTACTTTTCTCGACCTTGTATCATTTAAGGTAATATTTTACTTTTCTCGATATTGTATCATGCTTAACATTCATTAGGGATGACAAATTTGTTGGCATACGGGTACTAGTATTACCCGTTTCAGGGAATATGTGTTAAGAAAGATTAAAGGCTATTTCAACTGTAGTGCTTCTAGGTAATCTGCTTTTCCATGATGAGGGAATTTTCGTCAATAACCTAGGCTAGCAGCGTTTTCCTGTCAACATTTTCACTCTAAGAGCTTCACTTAACTTTGGTCTGCTTCGATAGAAACCAAGAGGACATATTACAAAGAAGGCTATAGGAAAATTGATCTAGAGTATTTTCCCTTCAACGACATCGAATCTATATGAGATAAAGATTATTAACACTGCAGTAATTCATGCTAGCAATTTATCTCAAGAAACAATGACCAAAAGGAAAAAATAAAAGTTCATAATAGACAAGAACCAACAGCCAAAATCGACTGATAGAAATTTCCCCTCTTATTTAAAACAACTAATGCAGACTAGACCTCGAAGTATTACTGAAAATAATATCCAATCTAGGGAAAAAATGGCCTCAAATTTAAAATCAATTCAATAGACACTTACCAAATCGATATTCGACGAGATAATTAAAGGTGTGGTGTTGACAATAAAATGTGAACTTATTGTTGGTGGTTGAGAGCTTCTGGAGACATTGACAAGATATGGTGGTAAAATTCCCAGTAAATTCTATGTACTCAACCAATATGACTGTCCCTCTTGAAACACAACTGTAAATGTGTGATTGGTCGACCATTCTTTTGGCCGAAATTTGAATGAACTTGAGGACTTTAGATACAAATTTGAGGAGGATTGTAGAGTAAAAATTTATACATCTGAATCAAACTGCAAACCCCAAAAATCTAGGGTGAATTCAACCCTAGCATCCATTTCCGGGAATGGTAGAGGGCGAAGGCGTAATTGGAAGCAAATCCTACCTGCAAATTAGGCGAATCAGGGTTTGGAATGTTTATCGTGGATATTTTTCATGGGCTAAAATACAATACTTATTTATTTTTTAAATAATGTGTGGACTAACTATAGAAAATGGGTGTAATATAGAAAAATTTCCCATGGGATAAGATTCGCCCCTAAAATTTTCTATGGTCAAATGTTGCCAAAGTCCGGAGTTGTGTCACTGATATGTTCATGAGAAGTCCCATCTACAGTTTGAACCACTTATGCTCTGTTTGACTTTTCTGCAACAATCCTGTATCACTCTTACCAACTCTGCAAAATCCTATGTTTTGTCTCAATGATGTGAGAAAAATTATGGCCCTACTTCGATGGATCACTTCCTATCGACTCTAACTCATTATCCAGGAAGATGGTCTAGAAACTCCCTTTTAGTACCTTGGATCTCGCATGCTTTAATGGAAGGTTCTTTGCATTCGACGATAGGTTCACATCATTGGCCTTCGATCGGATGATTATGCGAGTGTTCGACTCCAGCTTCATTATTCACATTCGTGGATTGTGTTGTTGTACCTTGAGATCCATCATCATTATTGGTGGTTTCTCTCGTGTGTGTTAACAGTTTCCATCATTGAACGGTAATCAGGTGGTTTTCTACCATGTTCGACTCTGACACATCTATTCACATGGCGAGATTCGTACTTTGGTTGGATCAAGACAGTAATGAAGACCCTAGGTTTTGTCTGATAAATCTAGGCTGCGTGGAGTTATTCTTGATTTTACACACGATCCTTTCTATTTGGATGGTTGTTTCCATGCTGTGGATTCATGTATTGTTATATGTCTACTCAGAGATGTATTATTAGGCATACTTACATCAAATATGTCATATATCTTATATCATGCTTGATTTGTAGGTCCTTGATGGTGTTTCTCTAAGTCCTTGCCTTGACTTGAAAAGCATTTCACCCATTACTCCATGTTCTGCCTTCATGCTTTTAGGGGAATCTGTTACACAATGTTTTGTCACACTTCCTGTCCCATATCTGGAAGCATTAAAAAGATGAAAGTTGTCAATGTATTCACCATGAAACATATACAAAAGCATCCCTTAAGAAAAGAAGAAAACTTGCCCTGAAAGAGTTTTGAGAAAGCTTGTCAAAAAGCATTGTTTTCAAGATCAACTCTTTTTTCACCACTGGTGGCCTATGCTGGTAACTTGTTGCATTATAGTGACCTAGCACTGCCAACACGACTTTTATAAGGAAAGCCCATGCTAAACCTCTTCAGGCAGTTTTTCCTAAAGTGGAGGAGAAGCTTCTCTTACTAGAAGTATCGAGAACAATAAGCTGGTTATAGGTGAATAAGGATTAGAGGATATCTCCCATTCTTGGTCCTTGATCCTAATTTCATGGATCTTTCCCTTGAGTTGTTGAACCTCTCCCTCCTTTTATGGATCCTTAAATCCCTCTCCTTCCCTATAAATGAGATCCCTACTATCCACAACTCGTTGGCTATTTCTTGGTTGCCTTCCTAGTGCTAAACTATGCCCAAATGTTGCCATTTTGCTAAGGAGAAAGGAGTGCTTGTAAGTTAAGGCTAGGAATTGGAAACTCACCTAAAGGAGGCTTCCAACATCAAGGCTTAAGTGATTGTAATGCTTCCCTTTACTGTCTATTAATAATAAATTATGTGTTTTCTTTCCATAAATGTGTCAATCATTGCTCATTTAGTATAATACTCCTTGATCTGTTATATGGCTTATATTAGAATGGTTTTTTCTATTTATGTGTTTATTGTCTCCATGTGATCTTCCTTGCAGGTATTCACCCATAATGGTGAAGAGGAGATTGAACTTGGAAGCGAAAGAATCAAGGACGACACCAACAGATGTTAGCATCAGAGTGAGGTAGGCCATCTACCCTCCTTTGTGTTTTCTGGTATAAACTAGGAAAGTTTGCACATATTTGTCTTTGTTTGTTTCTAGATCCTCCCATAGGACTAGAGGAATCATTTTTGTTCGTAGAAAGGATTTCCTACACAACAAGTGGCTACAACCACCCTCCAAAATCTTCCCCATGCTTTGATTTTGGAAACTTCCTTCCTATCCATGAGAGCCAATCTTTTATTGATTCTGGTATTCATGCTTTGACTAGGACTAATATTTTTCATTTGTGCTTGCTTATTTTCACACTTGATCTTTCTAACTCACAAGATGATCTCTCGACTTGGTTTCACAATAGTCTTGGGCTTTCCTCTAGAAACTGTGCAATCCTTGAGGGCAAGCAACCTTGATGATGGGAATTGCACAACTCAGACTGTCCATCATCCTTAAGATTAGAAACTGCGTTGTCATGAGAGGAAAACCATTGAGCCCAAAAATTGTGCAATCGCTCATTGAGCTCAGAAACTGCATAGTGCGCTGAGCCAGAAAGTTTCCCAATTCCCTAGAATTATGTAGTCTTTCCCAGTAATGTGCATGGCAAGTTTCACTGAAAAAGAAAAAAGATAAAAAGATAAAAAGAAAAAATCATCCCTAAAAAAAGGGATCTATTTTTAATATCCTGAAGAAGACACTTTTGTTATTTTTAGAAACTTCCTCCATGTGTCACTTTTTCGTTGATTTTAGGCATGTGCAACATAAACCCTAATTCACTCAAATTTATTTAATCGATGCCTCTAGAGCTCATTTGCAAATTCGATCTTGGAGCTCTAGCATTCTTGAGGAGGTCAAGGAACCTTCGGTATGGTCATCGTCACTTTTCCAGGTGAGTTTCGCTTTTATCATCTTTTACCACTTTTTCTGTCCCTTTTTGTCATTTCGCTTGTGTGTGTGTTGTTTTACTTATTTCTCTTCATAGTTTCTTTAGTTTCAACTTATTTTAACTTGTAGAAGTGTTGTTTTAAGTTTCATTTGCCTTTCACAAGTGTCGCATCAGTTTTTGTTTTGGCACCAATGGTTGTCATTGCAACGACTCTCGTCACATACTTTATTTTTCTTCTTCTTGTTCATTTTTTGCACTTAATATACATTGATTCACTCATACTTGTCAATTTTTTCGCTCAAGCTCACATCATCACTCAGTTTTTCTCGTTTTTCACACTTCCACTGGGAAAAAATACACTTTCTTTGGCTAGATCTTGCCTTGCCCAACTGGGCACTAGGCAATCCTAAGGCTCAAGCCAAGAAATTGGCCTATGGATTTGCGCAGTGTGCAGTACAGGTTGGCCGAACTACGCTTTGTGCAATTCTGGAGCTTAGCTTGTCACCTTGGCCACTGAGACTATGCAATGCGCAGTCTCTCCCAATCTCTCCAATGCGCAGTCTCAAGCCTTAGGCTACATCCTTGGCTTCTAGGACTAGGCAATGCGCAATTCCCACAGTCAGTCAATCTCCCTTGTTGATAAAAACTGTGCAATCCTTCTCTCCAGTTGGTCGGTTTGCTGCTGAATCATGCTTTAAACGTAGATTTTTTGAAGCTAATGTTTTCTTGCCATGAGTATCCATTTTTGTCTCATGGGTAGCACATTTCTAAAGCATTTCTCTCCAACATTAATTATTACTATGGAACTAAAGAGAGCTGCTTCAAAAGAGACCACTTAAAGCACTACTGGGGAAGTAGTTGAGTAAACATCAATAGATTTTCCAGTGTATGTAGACACTTAGTTGTTTATGGAGAAGGGATCAACAATAACATGGGAGCAAGTTAATGAAGCTCTTTCAGCAAAGAGCCTTGAGGTAGATCTAGAGGACGACAAGTTTATCTCAGTATCTGGCAGTCAGGACTACAAAAGGTTGCTTGCAAATATCCAAACTTCCCATGTTCAAATGTCATCAACTCGATAGTATCACACATTGATGGGAAGACCATGACATTGAGCAGTGTCAGCAGACAAAAGCTTGCTACCTTTAGGGCAGAAGATTATCAACGCATGTGTCACTTACCCGAGACAGTGAAGCTCATGGACTTATTTTTCTATGCCACCAACAATTATGTGAATACACGAGACATTGTCAAAGGATCGGTGAAAGAGCCATCGAAGTATTGATAGAAAACCACCCATTTATAAAAGACAATGTCCATCAGGAAGGCCTACCAGCTTTTGGTTATCTTATCTTGTAGGATCCATGGTCAGCAGAGCACAAAGACCTTTCCTAACAAGTGGGAAGTCTTATTGAACCAGGTTTTGAACGAGGGGAAGTCATCTAATTAGTAATATTTGTTGGCTCAACAATTGAGAGCCCATATAGCACAGGCCCGAAGTCCTCCCGAAGGTGAGAAAGCAAGGTTCTATATGTTTTCATATTCACTAGATGCAACTTGTGCGCACATCAATTTCTTGGAATGAATTGTACATGGACACCATGATAAAATGCCATGCATATCTATTGCAAGATGCTTTCATATTGTAGTCATCAAGGAGTAAGGAACAACTAACTGACCACTTCATCGTCCCACTTTAAAAGCTCATCTTTGAAGAAGATCCACCTTACATGTCACGAGGATCAATGGAGGCAATAACAAACATCGCATATTAGTATGCCTCACCAAGTGGCACCTTCCTTAGAGTGTTCGACGAAGAGAAGCCTTTGCATGTTTTACCCATGTATGCCACGACAATCTTGTCATGCAAGAAGTGTCATATCATCTCACCGCAGGGTTGTCAGAAGCTTTGCATAGGAATAAGAAAGCACCATGGCCCACTCTTCCTCTGTA
Organism: Pinus taeda; assembly: GCA_000404065.3. Lineage (NCBI taxonomy): Eukaryota > Viridiplantae > Streptophyta > Pinopsida > Pinales > Pinaceae > Pinus > Pinus taeda. The sequence continues at coordinate 17,932 of APFE030320939.1, forward strand.
AATTGGATTATTTGAGATAAAGAACTTGAATGTCAGAGATACCGAGGGAAAATAGATAGTGAAGTTTGCATGTGGTACTCAGGATTTTAATCTGTATGATCCATGTGGTATTTTTAGAGACCACTGTGCGAGAATTTAATTTCAATGGATCAACGTGGAATTTCATTGGCTAGAGGAGGATCCTTGGAGGAATTTCTACAATGCCTCCAGACTTTGTGAGCTGGCCAGTTTAGCAGGGAATTCATAGGCTACTCCGTAGACGGCAGCAATTCCGAAAGAAACAACAGCAGAAGGAAACAATCTTATGTAGGACAAGGGAAAGAGAAATATAACAGACAACCCAGATGGAGAACAGAGTTGCAAGATAAAATCAAATCCTATTATCATGAAAGCAACTTTAGCAACATAAGAAAAGAGGAAGCAAATGATACAAAGAGCAGAGAAGTGGAAGAGAGAAAAGAAAAGGTTGCAAGAAGCACAACTGAGGTTGCAGGAAGCAAAACAAAAGTTGAAGGAAGAAAAAGAGTTGAGGAGGACGGAACAAGAAGATAAGCAGAAGCAGGAGGAAGAACAAAGGCAAGGTGCCATGACAGAAGAAACACCATCAATAAAGGTTGAAGAGCAGGAAAAAAACTAGCCAACAACTGAGGAGGAAGGTGAACATATGTAGGATCGAGAGCTTGCTCAAAAGATTAAGGCGTTGCTTGAATTGAAATGCATGGAGATGGAATAGGAGCCACATAATGAAGATGTTGATCTGATTCTGAGTACGTCATAGGTCACTATCAAAAATTAGATAAATAAAACTTGTGTTGAGTAGTTTCTGGAGTTCCACCTTGACTACATCTTTAAGAGTAGGATTCATCCTCCATTGGGGTTTTCAAATAATTCGTGAGTATTCCTTAATGTAGATATGATGAGTGCATAAATTTGGATGGATCCCCTTAATATTGATATTATACCATGAAAAATCATTACTATGTTTTCATAACATCTAAATAAGCTTCTTTTGTTGGAAATATTCTAACTTGGCATTGTTGTTTATGGTTTACCTAGGATAAATCTCAATAAGAAATATATGTTCCTCATAAATAGTGTTTAGATCATATATATATTATCCCCTTGTTGAATTAGTTTAGAAAGTGAGTAGTTTTCCTTAAAGTTCCCCTCGAGAATTTGTGAAAAATATAAGTGGCTAGATATGTGAGGATGGGCCATAAAGGTGCAAATCAAATTATCCATCAGTCTGACGCTAATATCACCAATCTAATCAATCTATAAAACAATGGATTCAACCCTTTAACATATTCAATGCCAAACAATATAAAATACCCATACCTTTCTTTGCGTTGTTAGGATGGGGATTCTCTTTCACACTTAGCAATCTTAATAACAATCTTGCCCTATAAACTGTGTAACATGAAAGCAAGATAAAAGGGGATTTCAAACCAAAAATTAGTCATCCAAAAATAAAAATAAAAATTCCACTGTAGCTATGAAATGATTTGGTAGCATCTGTTTCTAATTAACTGTGCAACCACTACAGAATAATTCTTGTAGCGTTGTTTGCTATAGGGTAATTTCACAATGCACAGTTAAATTTTTGTACAATTTTTTTGGGAATATGAATCAACTCAACTCTTTCCCAATTTGACTCTCAATGTCTCTGACTTGCTACTAAACATAGTAAATGATTTGCCTTTCCATTCACTATGATTTGGAATTCTAACTTGAATTTAACAATTAGAAAACTAAAATGGTTTTGACCGTATTCAAAACATGGTACTTTGTATGTTTGTAACAACACACAAATCAATATAAAACCACACATTCACTATAACAAAAGAAATGAACATTATGTAACACCCTCCTCCCACATCTACCCAAGCAACTAGCCAGCCGAGGTAAACATGTGACGAGAGGCCAATATGATAAGACTCAACCTACTAAGTAACTTTAAGGAAACATAGTCGACAAAACAAGACCTTATAGACCTCCATCAGGTGCTTCAAGAACCCCAGGAGACAATCTACCACTCCAGGTGCCCAACCCCTGAGTTAACCTATCATTTCAAGGAATTAAACCCATATTCATTCCCATGACAAGGCATGCATGTGATTGAAACCCTATAGTCACTCCCACAATGCCTACAAGGGAGATACTATAGTCTTTTTCAGCCAGTTCTGTGGTAGAGACTATGCGATTTAAGCCACTTTTTCAGGGCTAGCCTCCAAACCAATGCCTATAACTTGATGAGACTTTCCAAGAAATTAAATGACACCAATGAAAAGTATCTAACACAAAACTTGATCAAGGTATTTACCTAACCAATCCTAACCATGATATACATCTTGTCAAACACTTAGTAAATATGCAACCTATAGGTGTAAATAACAAATCTGAACATAGGGCTCTCATGCTTATCGGAGATTCGCCATGAATAATTATTTCCTTATCACTTTAACTTCCATTCCATCCATTAGGTCATAGACACATTTTTCATTCATTTACAAGTAAAAACACGCTGAGATCCATACATAGTTGTTGTCATAAAACACACATATAACCAACATAATAACAACATAAATACTCATAAAATTACAACCATATCGACCACATATAATCCATCAAAACTCTCATAAAAATACAAGGAGAAATAACCTTTCATTAATGATGCAAAAACCAAACCTGAGATGGGACTTCGATGTTCCACCCAACCATAGATTGGCTGAGACAAGTATCTCTTTAGCCAATCACCCCCGTTCCATATTCCAAGCATGAATGTGGGACTCAAACCAAAAGAATCAACCAGGTCATACGAGGATAAACCACCTCACCCTTATCAATAGAAACCATTCTTTACCATAATCCATCCTGGATCACTAAGCTAACACAATGAACACATCATAACATGATTTACCATGATCTCCACCCAATCACTAGGTCAAACAAGCATGGATGCCACCAAATTTCTCCACCTACACCATGAGGAATTTCCCTGTCTCCTAGTCTTTTAGTCTTTACTACAATCCAAACTGGATTACTAGGCCCTAAATTGAGACCCCAGTCTTTCAGGCTTTAACACAATCCACACTGGATCACTAGGCCCTAAACCGAGACCCACTCTCCAAGATTTAGCGCATATCCCAACCCAGGATTACTAGGCCCAACAAAGAGAAAACCACCTCTATCTTTACCGTATATCCTGTCATTCACCAACAAGGATTTGTAGGCCATCCGAGGCAACACAAAATATGGCTTTACCTCAACCCATAGTCTGTTTTAGGGGTTACTAGGCCACATGTTCTATTGTTTCAGAGATCCACCTCACTCAGCTTTGAATCCTTCCGACAATTCAGGTCAACCAAAACATGAGAACCCCATCACACCATGGCCATCCGGAAATGGCAAGGCTAGGCTGAAAACATTGATTCACTTGGAAAAACCCATTCCACAATAGAAAAAGAACCACATGCAATACCATGTATGCCAAATATAGTAAGGAAAATACACATACAAATCAATACCTACAGTGAATCACATTGTATCTACTTGATCCTGCCTTTCCATGCTTGATATTTTATTCCTATTTCCTTATTTTCCTTTCTTGCTCCAATGCCAAAGTGCTTAAGAAAACTCAAGCGTCTAAGAGTGAGAGAGAGATAATAGAAGGGAGCTCCAAAACTAAACTGATCAAGCTTGCCAACTGATCCTCAAAAACCTTTTTATCAATGAGGCCTCTATTTTCTTCATTTTCCATCATTTTCCTTCAATTTCCTCCTCACATGCAACCTGTGACCTTTAACTTTCATTCTCTCCTAATTTCCATTATTTTCATAAATAAATGTGCCAAAAATATCAGTTTATGTTTCCAAACCCTTTGCCATTGCCTTTGCTAATTTCCTTAGCCATAAACAACCAAATGAACACCCATGCGAGGATGTCTTTCCCACCATTCAACTTGGAATATGTGTTCCATCACCATGGCCTTGTATATATATATTTTTACATGAGTTTTTACCAGGGTTGTTACAAAACCCTCCCCCTTGGGGGACACCATCCTTGGTGTTCAATGACACCTATAGCCAACAAGACTGCCGAAAACAAAACATACTTCCCATGGAGCTTTATAACACAACTCATTGCAGTATTTACAATGAATGACCTTCTCAAAAGAAAAACACCATGACAACATGACCAGATAACAAACATACCACATATTGGAGCTTTATAACACAACACATTACGGTATTTACAGCAACCACATATACACATATGCACATTTTCTTAACCATCAAATATAGAATATGTTGTCTACATCTGCAACAAGGGAATCTAGAGGCTCACATCTCCAGCCTCAAAGTAATACCAGGATTCACCTCCTTCCCAAGAAGTCCAAAATCCACTGCCATAATCAAAGCTACATCCAATGTCCAATGCTACAATCCTACGCCACTTGTCCTCTTAGAGAATAGTTACCGGCTCATTGTTCCAGGGTGCACTCCCAATGTGCATTTGATTCCATCATGAAATGCTCATGACCAAAAAAAGTATATCCCCAACCTTCCCTTCTCTGTTACACAAGTCCCTCGGGCAATTTGATCACCTGTTCCATGTAGTAACTCACCTTCCAATTTCCTTGACATCCCCTATCTTGGGTGATCCATCCCTTGGCAACGCTTCCTCACATTGGAAGATCAAACAACCAAGGCATATACCTACCTCAAAACCATCATACCGGTCATAACATGCTCATGGAAATTAATGGACACTATTGGGTACCAGTGTCCTAGAATGGCCCTGCTCCCAAAGTGCTTTACCAACATACTTCTACCCGTTCCAATTTCTTTCACTATTGCTGCTAATTCTTGCAGTCAATTTCAACCATCCAACTAAGAATTTCCGTACTTCCTGTACCAAGCACATGACTTCCATTAGATTCAAAATAAATTGAAATAACTTCCAATCATACCTCATTGGTAGCTCGTCAATAAGGTATACTGCAATCCTATTTACTTCCTGTCACAACAAGTCAAACTAGCATCTTTGACCAAATCATCATGTATAAACATATCACACTAGGTTAGCTCAAACACAACCATCATAGATTAACATCATAAATCACATGTAACCATCATAATACAGAATCATAGATCACATATAATCAATATATACCATAATCATAAATCACATGCACAATAAAACTAAATAAAATGTTGATATTTATCCTTTCATCAATCCTTAGCTTCTATCTTTGTCTTTATTCTGTACGCACTCTGGATCAGTTGCCACACCAGACAAACACCCAGTGGCTTCTCCTAAACCATGTGCATGTGCACATAGCATGCATCACACACATACAATCACACATGTCATACAACACCATGCAACACTAGTATTGCATGCCTTCAACACATCATGTATGACATGCGCACAATACCACACATACACCAGTACCATATGTACAAGCACCACTTGCACAATGTGTGCACAACATAACATGTACATGACACCGCCTGCAAAATGTGTACATAACGCCATGTCTACACTGCACCATTGTACAATGTGTACACAATACCACATGTACATAGTACCACACACACAACATGTACACGACACCACATGTACACAACACTGCATGCACGAAATGTACCCAACAACACCTACACACAACGTCACTTGTACAACATGTACACATCACCACATGCACACAAAACCACTCGTACGATAATGCACACAACACCATATGCACATAGTGCCACATGAACAACATGCACGCAAAACCACATGTACATAACATTGCATATCCAACATGTACTTAGCATCATCTGTACATATCACCGCATATTCAATATCTGCACAACACTACATTCACATAAAATCAGATAGGTAACATGTGCATAGCAATGGTATCACACATCCAAAACCACATTGTCTTTACCAAACAACCTTGATTCCAATGTCTTATCCATGCGTGTCCCAACATGTCATAGACCACACTGCTTTCATTTCACTGTTGTATCCCTCAGTATAACATGTCCATAACATAGACATAATATAATCACATAGTTCAACTCATAACCATATGATATTTACCTTGTATATTTTTCATGACTACTCTTCTCAATTGATTCCTCGTAAGACTAGGGACCTCTTCATTGCATTCGCCTATGTAAGCAATCATTCCTCCATAAGGACGATTCCTGGTGACGTTGTGACACAGTGACATAGATACATAGATACATGCATATATAATCATTAACATAAAACAAACATCATTCTATAAAACAATGACATACATACATACATGTATACATATATAAACATCAGCATAATCATGATCATGACATAGTTACCAAATAACATAAGGTCTAGGTTAAGAGAACTTCCTTTATTCATGCACAAAATTGAGAACCGCCATTCCCAACTTAGTCAAACCATATGAGACCTCAGGTCCATTTACTTTACCTTTTTGGTTACCCTTCTCATGTTTGTACTGCCACCATCCATTTACCACTATGGACCAACCAATCTAACTGTTTCTCATAGTCTTACCTTCTACTACGCTTACTCATGCACAGAGCTTCATCTAACTCTTACATTACTTGTTGGGTACCACACAGCTCTGCTCGATCTCCATTAACTTTCCTCTTTCCCAAACAATTCCCAAGACTCAAAACATAAAAGACAAGCCAAGAAACAAACAAGAATAAAACCATGAAAACAAATAACGATACGACACCACAACAAAGTGGCATAGCTATGCACCAAACACACTCAAAATCGCACATCAATTGCAACAATCGCAAAAGACCAAAAGCACAAGACTAACAACAGACACCATGACTCAATCCCCATGGTTCCCAAGGAAATCTCAACCCAAGCCTTCTTTCAGATTTCATGGCAACCTCTCTTTCCATGCAACTCCCTCCATCATGTTGTCATTAACACATAACTATCAATGCAGAAATAAACATAAAAATACACCAGATACCTTATCTTGTTGTGCCAATCACATTGACTTGTAGCTGAGCATGTCCATTCCATCTCTCAAGGGACTCCAATCCCCTTGACAAATTGACCTATAACTAGAGATTAGCTAATATACCTATCAAATACATGTCCATGAATATAGCACATATCCACATAATTTCAAACAAATCAAGGTTGAGAAGACTTCCTGTATGTGAAGAACTCATTCGTTTGGAAGTAGGGTTTCCAAACCTAGCCAAAGGAATTCTTGTCCAATTCCTTCCTTTTACCTTTTTACCTGGTTACAATAGAGGCTTACTATGTACTGTCACATCACCCAACTGTTAGTTTTAAAACACATCAAGTGTTACCTTGTCACGCTAGTACCTAGCATGTTACCCTGCAATTGCTCACACATGTTAACCACATGTTCTAACTATCAAGACAATCATATCTATCAATTTGAAAACAACCTTTACAAGGGCCATAGTCAACTCATAGTCATTATACATAATGCTACAACTGTCACCTACTATACTCAAGTACATATCAATTGTCTCAACACATATGTATTAGTACAATCATCTCAAAACAATATCATTTGAATACATACTCATATTATGAAATTCATCAAACATTCCACCAACTTGCAACCATACCATGTTAAATAAATCAATTAGATGACATAATAGACACCATACACTCGAACACCCTATAGATGACATAACCAAATGGTCAAGCACCAAGTATATAATGTAATCAAACTCATACCTTAATGTATCTGAAGGGAGGCTATCTTGTCTACACAATCAATCTAGATTAGCATGATATAACTTCACAACATATCAACTCAAACACAAGTAAGATCATGCCATCCATAACAATCACTAACTAACATGTTCACATCCCAACTCATAAAAAATTATCATTTATGCATAGCAATCACATATGTATGATCACTCTAGATTAGTACCACACAATGAAACATGATAAGTCGACTCATACCTGAATGTCGTAACCCTAACCATCTGCATAGGCCAATCCATTTAGCATGATACATATAACATCAAGATCTTAATGTAATAACCCTAATCATCAATCTAACTATCACTTACAACAAGTTAACCTATAAGATACTTCATCAATAACATATAACATAATCCTCAAGTTATCTAATACAAAACAACAATAGCAATTCATACAACTACATGTTACTATCATTCTTGACTATCTGACACATGTGCATATAACTACACTAATCAACTGACATATGTCATGAATGTAACCATAACATTAAAAGACATGTACATAAACCTAATCTATATAAACCTAATGCATATAACAATCCTTGAATTACATACCTACATGCCAAACATACAATACCTGTATGACAATATTTTGTTACCCCAAAGTCGAATGCTACAACCTCATTTTTATGATATGCATCTCCTACTCTATCTCAGCCAACACATTAGGATCATAACAACCAATATCACCCTGATGACCTAAATTTCATACCATGACTTCATAAGGCATGTTTGACCTACTATTAATGCATAACTATAACCAAGACCATACATGCATGACAACTACATATAGACATATAACACATGAGCACCAAACTTAGTCATCAATGCAAGGCCATATTAACAATACATGATATGACCTCATGCATGACAACAACCATTACTCCATTGTACACATTTCCACATGAAACCATCAACATGCATAAACAATGCCTAATCAACTACACATACACATAAATGCATGTAATCGAGCATAAGCGATCAATTCTTGCAACCAACCTACAAGACTGATACATGTAATCAAACATACAAGAATGAAACCTACCATATAAGGATGTAATCAAGCGACATATAACAACATGTAAGCGACATATAACAATATGTAACTATTCATATATTCATGACGATGCATTCCACCAAAATCAACATCAAGTTCCTCATGAAAACCTTACTACAACCATGATCAACATTATGCAATGCAACAAACACATGGAATGCAAGTGTAAAAGACACACATGCAACTGCCATGCATGCATGACCAACACTCATCACCCATCTAGTTCGAAGGGTGAACCATGCTCTGATACCACTCTATAACACCCTCCTCCCACATCTACCCAAGTAATCGGCTAGTCGGGGTAAACATGCAATGAGAGGCCACTATGATAAGACTCAACCTCCTAAGTAACCTTATGGAAATGGATTCAACAAAACAAAACCTTACATACATCCCTCAGGTGCTTAAGGACCCCCAGGAGCTAATCCACCACTCTAGGTGCCCAACCCCTGAGTTAACCTAGCATTTTAATGGATTAAACCCATAGTCACTCCCATGACAAGGCATGCATGTGACTGGAACTGAATATTCACTCCCACAATGCCTGTAAGGGAGAAACTACAATATTTTTCAGCTAGTTTTGTGCCAGAGATTGCACGATTTAAGCCACTTTTTCAAGGCTAGCGTCCAAACCAATGACTAGAATTTGATGATACTTTCCAAGACATTAAATGACACCAAGGCAAAGCATCTAACACAAAAATTTATCAAGGGCTTGAGCTAACCAAGCCTAACCATGATATACATTTTGTCAAACACTTAGTAAATATGCAACCTACATGTGTAAATAACAGATTTGAGCATAAGGGTCTCATACTTATCTGATCTTCTCCATGAAGCATTGTTTCCTTATCAATTTAACTTCCATTCCATCCATTAGGTCTTAGATACATTGTTCATTCATTTACAAGTAAAAACATGTTGAGATCCATACATAGATGTTGTCATAAAACACACATATAACTAGCATAATAACAACATAAATACTCATCAAATTACATCCATATAGACCACATATAATCCATCAAAACTCTCATAGAAATACAAGGAGAAATAACCTTTCATTAATTATGCAAAAACCAAACCTGGGATGGGACTTCCATGTTCCATTCAACCACAGATTGGCTGAGCCAAGCCTCTCTTCATCCAATCACCCCCGTGCCATATTCTAGGCATGAATGTGGGACCCAAACCAAAAGAAACAACTAGGGCATACCAAGGCTAAACCACCTCACCCTCATCAATAGAAACTATGCTTTACCATAATCCATCTCAGATCACTAGGCCAACACAATGAACACATAATAATAGTATTTTCTGTGATCTCCACCCAATGACTAGGCCAAACAAGCATGGATGCCAACAGATTTCTCCACCTGCACCGTGAGGAATTTTCCTATCTCCTAACCTCTTAGGCTTTATCACAATTCAAACTTAGATCATTAGGCCCTAAACCAAGACCCCAGTCTCTTAGGCCTTACTGTAATCCACACTGGATCACTAGGCCCTAAACCGAGACCCACTCTCTAGGCTTTACCGCATATCCCAACCCGGTATTACTATGCCCAATGGAGAGAAAACCACCTCTAGGCTTTATCGTATATCCTACCATTCACCAACAAGGATCCCTAGGCCATCTAATGAAACACAAAGTATGGATTTACCACAACCCACAGCTTGGTTTAGGGGTTACTAGGCCATGTGTTCTATCGTTTTGGAGATCCACCTAACTCAACTTCAAATCCATCTTACAATCCATCTCAACCAAAACACAATGACCCCATCATACTATGACTATCTGGCAATGGAAAAGACTAGGCTAAAAACACTATTACACCTAGAAAAAACCATGGCACAATATCAAAAGAACCACATGCAATACCATGCATGCAAAATATAGCAAGGAAAATACACATGCAAATCAATACTTTCTATGAATCCCGTTGTAGCTACTTTATCTTTCCTTTCCTTGCTTGATCTTTTCTTCCTCTTGCCTACTTTTCCTTTCTTGCTCCAATGCCAAAGTGCTCCAAGAAAATTGTAAGTGTCCAAGAGTGAGGGAGATAGAGAGAATAAAAGAGAGCTCCAAAACTAAATTGATCAAGCTTTCCAACCGACCCTCAAAGCATTTTTATCAATGAGGCCTCTATTTTCTTCATTTTCCATCATTTTCCTTCAATTTCCTCCTCATAAGAAACCTATGACCTTTCACCTTCCTTTTCTCCTAATTTCCATTATTTTCATAAATAAATGTGCCAAAAATGCAATTTTTCCTTTCCAAAGCATTTGTCATTGCCTTTGCTAATTTCCTTAGCCATAAACAACCAAATGAACACCCACACTATGATGTCTTGCCCATCGTTCAACTTGGAATACGTGTCCCATCACCATGGCCTTGTATGTATGTATGTAATATATATATATATATATATATATATATAATATATATATTATATATATATATATTATATATATAAATATATATATATATAGACATGAGTTTTTACCAGTGTCGTTACACATTGCTCCACGAGGTTTTGAAACCATTACAACCAAAATGCAAAAGATAATTGAACAAATAACATAGAAATTGAAGCCATATTGTACCAACTCTTAATATAAATCAATTTTACAAGTCACAAGATCTCAAATTGATTAAGAACATAGGAATAAAGATACAAATAATAATGGTTCACAAGCATAAATTGATTCAGTGTAACCAAAGGGATTCGATTCATTTAACAATCACACAACTTACAACCCAATTGTAGAATTGAGGCTTCTGTGATCCATCATAGTTATAAGAAGAGCTTCGACGTAAATCACATGACAAAGACATTTTACAACCCAATTGTTGTTCATTACACCATGCACACAAAATTACCTTCTGGTTCACACAGATTGGAAAGTACAGACATTTGCAAACTTCAAAACTATAGTTACACAGAATAACAATGAGTTCCTCTCTTCTCCTCTCTGCTTCTCTCTTCTTCTCCTCCTAACCTCCAAAACTTTCCAAACACCCTTTTCTTATTTTTCCCAAAATAAATCGACCATGACAACCAAGGGTCCCAAAAATGTGAATCGTTTCCCCTTATCCACAAAATAAGGGAAACTAAAAACTATATTTAGAATAGAAAATAACTTCTCAAAATGATTAAAATCAAAACCTACTCCTAAATTAAATATTGATACTTTCTTAACAAAAAAATTATTTTTTTTCCTAGTATTACCATGTGACCATCCCATCACACTGGTAAGCTCTTGCCTAGACTTCGTCAATTTTTGTGCTTGGCCTACACACCTACATTAGACTCCCTATGTGAAAAAAATTCATGGTCTCCTAACCATGTGTTGATGAAGTGAATATTCCTCGATCCCAAATTTTATGTTGTAGTTGGTCCTTCTCCTTGTTATGTCGCTTCTCTACTATTTTCTTCTTCATCCTTCTAGGTTTCCATGTTTTATACTATAGTTGTCCACTTTCTTTGCCGATAACTTCTTGTACAATCAATTTCCTATTGCTTTGGATTGTCATTTCCACATCAATGCACCTCTTCCTAGGCATTTATTTCGTCATCAACTCTCTCAATTTCCCAATTTCAACATCCAGTTCATCCCTCTCTTTACAAATGTTTCTAATTTGTAACTAGATCTTTCCTTTTATAAGAATTTTAGTATTCTTATCTTCTTCCTCTTCAACACACTTCTTTGCACATATACTTAAGACATTCAAATGTCTTCTTCCTTGCTTTATCACAACAAAAAAATTGTTGTCTTCTTAAAAAAATTTCACTCTCGCTTCATCTGTCATCTCAACAATACTGTGTTGCATGAGATCTTCTTCATATTGCTGAAATTTCCTGTTATTGATGCTTACTGTTTGTTGTATTTCCTATTTTAGGCCACTATTGTATGACACTTTAGTCTGCTCCTTTTCTTTAACTAAACTTAAAATTTCCCAATGGTTTTCAACACTTGTGTCCATGTGTAGCCATTTCCCTAAAAAAATCCTTTTCTTCCTCAAGGTATTTGAACATTAAGATTGAATTTTCATAGAGTGCTTCTATCAATAGCTTAGACATAGATTTATGTAGAAAATTTTCTTGCAACTAGATTTCTTACTCAAATTATTAAGAATTACACCTGAATTCTTCTCTTCATTTGTCCTTTGGTTGTCTACACAAGCCAATTCCAATTTTTTTTTCTGCTAAAATAGACTACTACAAATATCTCCTAGAAATTACCTTCTGTACATTCTCATGAGGGCACATAGTCTTTGAAACAAAAATCAAATTCTTTTCATTCTCCTTAATCCTTGTGAGAGTCTTTAATGGCTTTCTTTCTTTCTAACTTGTGCAACCTACAAACACACAAATTTTCAATTTCAAAAACACAAGGCCTTGTAGCCTCTTTTGATGCCTCTTGCACCATTTATTCATGATGATCTTCATTCTCCAAATAATATGTGAGAATTCCAGTGAGTCCCTCATCAACATCTTCTTCATCACTGTCATCCTCTCCAAGGATGGATCCTTGCTCTAGTGTACAAATGTACACTATCTCTTTCTCACTTTTCCAAGCATCCTTAACCAATCTCTGATAAGATGCCTCATCCATATTCTTTGATTTCGTGCATGTAAGTTCTTATCCGACTATTGGACTCTTTTTCCAACATAAAGTCCATTCCTCAATTCTTTCATCTCTTTTTCCAGCCACTTCTTCATTTTCCTTGTAAATGCTTCTTTACTTTGTTGAGATATTCCTTTATTATCTCAGTTATCTCCTTTTTTCTTTCCTCACCAATCATCTCATTTTTGCCAACTGTCTCGGTCTCCTTCCTTGTTTGACTGTACCCTTTCTTTGAACTCATCATATGACTACCAATAGCCATATTTCCTTCTTCTTCTTCTTTCGTGAACTCCCCTTGTTCACCTGTGAATTGCAACCAACCTTTACCTCGTAGCAAACTTTGTACTTGCTACCATTACCTCACTAAGCTTCCTCCTAAGCTAGCATTTTGGTAATTCTAATTCCTTCTTTGGAACCTTCCCTTGACAATTCTACCCACACTCACTATGGAACTTCCCTCTCACAACTTCTACTCAAATGCTACTTGTTGGAAGTCCACATTATTCTGGCCCTCCATAGTAGAACATTTTCTCCTTCCTCTAGAGCACACTCGCTCCTCAACTTCAAATATTTTATGCTACTACAATTTCACCTGCTCATCCTCTTTTAAGAGGTTTTTTTCCCCTCTATTTCTTCAACAGTCCATCTTGTTGTTGGGTTCTATCACAATCGTCCTTGCTTTTGAGAGCCTACTTGCTCTCTCTTCTCTTTTACAACATTGTTTGCTATTTAACCGATGTAATTTTATTTCTACTAATGTCTGCTTCAACCTCAATGACCAAATTTATGTTGAACATACATTGTTGTTGTTGTAGTCTTCTTTGTTGGATTCACCTTCAAGGTTACAGTCTTTTAATGTCCCTTACACTCTAAAATTTATGTTTTCAGATCTAACTTTAAAAAATATGATCTACTTCCTCCCAAAGTAGATTTTCTTCCATACACTGTCTTCTTCAGAGTTCCATAATGAAATCATCGATATTCAAATTCAATAAGAATTGAAACAAAATAAGTTATCTCAATCATATTTTCAAATCTGATTTTACTCCCTCTTTTCTTCTATTGCAAACTCTAAACTTTACTTGCTTCCTTTTAGATTTCCATTATGAAATTATTAATTCAACTATAATTGGACTTGTAAACTAAAACAAATTTAGCTCACAAGCTTCCTAAACTGTATTACTATAATTCTCAACTTCACCTCTACTCTGTTCTGATCTCTTTTAGAAAATTCTACTGCTATATTTTCACAAAACCAACTTTGTAGGAAAATTAGATTCCCGTTCACATCCTCTGCTTCAAGATTAGAGCCATGCCATACCTTTTTTGGTGCAAACTTGTCTTCTTTAGAATATTTATATTCCTCCTTTGAGAGTTTCCAAGCTAAAGAGATTTTTGGGCTATGATACAACTTGATAGCACCCAACTCACATTGGTGCCAATATCACCAATATACTGAATCCATAGAACAATGGATTCAACCTTTTAACATATTCAATTTCAAACAATATAAAATACCCGTGCCTTTCTTTGTGTTGTTAAAAGGGGTATTCTCTTTCAGACTTAGCAATCTTAATAACAATCTCGTCCTCTAAACTAGGTAATCTAAAAACTATATTTACAATAGAAAATATATTTTCAAGGTGACTCAAATCAAAACCTACTCTGAAATTAAATATTCAGACTTTCTTAACAAAACATTTAAATGTTTTCCCAACATTACCATGTGACCATCCCATCACATTGGTAAGCTCTTGTCCAATATTCATCAATTTTTGTGCTCGGCCTATGCACCTGCATCAAATTAGATCATCCATATTATCCCCCCATTGAATTATTTTAACAAGTGAGCAATTTACTTGAAAGTGACCCTAGAGAATTTGTGAAAAAGGTAAGTGGCTAGATATGTGAGGATGGACATAAAGGTGCAAATAAATCATCCACCAATGTTTTCCTTGAAAGTTAAGGCTTGGTCAAAAGTAAGAAGACATTGGAGTTCCTCTTCATCACTATCTTAAGACAAATTGGATTTTCATGATTGGAAATAGTTTTAGTGGGGGGATAGAGAGTAAGTTTCTTGGTGGAATTTCAATGGGAAGTGTTACACAAAAATATCGCCACCATGATTATTTGCAGTCAGTATGGGTCTATCATCACTTATACTAGCCTCCTAAGCAAGTCTCATACCTTAGCTCTTCATGTCAAGCTTTGCAAAAGAGAGAAAGACATTGAAAATCAATATTACTCTGGTTTCGCACTTTCTCCTACTTTTACCTGCGGACCCGCACTCTTTGTTCATATTACCTGCGTACCTGCACGCTCTGTCTGTAAAGCGGTGGGTGCGTACTCCTGTAAAAGTAAAAAAGGCACAAGTTTATCCAAAAAACTCAATTTTGGGTTAATTCTAGATGTTTCTAGAAGGATTTTGACGTGGATTGTTCGCTCCAAGGTGGTTCATGCATCCCAAAAGAGAAGGAGCTAATCCCTTGATAAGAGGAGCTATCCCTTTGAAGGAGGGCTTTATCCTTTTGAAGGAGGACCTAGTAACTTCCCTCCATTGCACTATAAATTAAGGCATTGGGTCAGTTGCTGGAGAGGTTAGAAGCTGAACATTTTGAGGGTAAATGCTGATGGAATTAGGACTTCCTAATTAAACTTGAGAGGACAGATCACATACCTTTTGGTTTCATTGGGAAGTGAGTGAAACTTGTCAAAGTAGTTCTTGTCAGACACTGGGAGGAGCTTGTACAACATCAAGGCACAGGTTGTAAAGTTCTTCTTTGATTTGAATTAATACAATCAGATTCATTTTTCTCAACAAATTGTCTTATGTGTTTTGTTTCATAAATTCCTTGACCATTATGATGGATATGCTTTATGACATTGGCTTTTCAGGTGCTATTTAATTTGTTTGCTTGTTTGTGTTTGCAGACTTGCTACAAGGGAGCTCATTTGGATCAAAGGAGCGAGGCTTCCACAAACTTGCATTTGGACCCAAGGTAGGCCTAAAACACTTGTTTGCCTTTGTTTTTAATTGCATATTTAGAGAAAGATAGTTTTTGATTGGCTTGCTTGTCACTAGATATATTTAGATACTAGGGAGGTCGATCTTGTCTGCAACCTCGACTCATTCCGTGTGACAAAATGGCGACCATACTGGGGATTTGATTGTTTTCCTTGTTTTTACTTTGACCTAAGAAACTTGTGTTTTTGTTTCTGTTTTTGACTTGTTGTGTGTGGAATTGGGTGGATTTAGTAGATCTAGGATTTTTTTTTTGCTTTTCATAACTTTAAGAGAAGCCCGCATCCTGTGCTTGTAACATAGTGCGTACTTGTACGCATGTTTTCTTTGCACACAGAGTGTGCACACACCTGTGTAAACTCTGGGCCTGCGGACCCTGCTAAGATTTTGAAAAACTTAAATTTTTCTCTTTCATTTAGTTTAGTATTTCTTTAGATGTTGTTATTCCCTGCCCAGACCTACATGTGACTTGTTAAGAACTTTCCTTGGTTTAATTCCATTGGTGTTAGGGTTTTAGTTGAAATTCCTAGAAGTTTTGGTTGTGGGTCTTGATTTTCATTTTGGTCGTGTAGTAGCTCAGAGCTTAGAAGCTGTAGAAGCCTCAGATCACCTTGGTTTTTACTGGCCTTCTTATGAGTATGACCATTTGCAAAATCTACCTTTGTTGAGGAATCCATCTTGTGTTTTCTCTATGCGAAACTTCGAAAAAGCTTGTCTTAAAAGTTTGGATTTCATTTTTACAAAAGAAAACAAAAAAAAATTGCTTGTTTTTTGACTGATTTGTGATTCTGGACAAGTTAGTCCTTGGTTTTCTTATCGCCAAGTAAAACATCCTTGAAAAAGACATCTTGTAAGCTTTTACTTCAAATAGTTTTTTTTATAGTTTGTA
>APFE030320939.1:55562-69327 GCA_000404065.3 Pinus taeda
TCACTACGTAGGTTAGTTGTGGAAAGAATATAACACAACCCAACAATTTAAGTTCAGATCACAAAGTTTCTTCCTCATCATCCTATTCTTGAATAATGGAAGTAAATTGATCACATATCACCTTCCCTAATTGTAAATGAATATTGCATCAATCCATTAGGGAAATAAATTTAGTGTGGAATTGTGGCAATTCAACATTGTAGGTGGGATGTACTACCTTTCTTTTTTAGGTATGGGTTGAGCAGGTAATTGGGGTCTTTGAGGTGGTTCATTATATGGTAACTGGAGTTGTTGTGGAGATGGTTGAGGACAAGAGTATTGTGGGGCTTACGGTGGCATATTTTGAAAAGGAGAAAGTCCCCTCCAACCCTGTGGCCAGGTCTAGCTTTTTGGTGTGAAAGGCCATTATGGCCATGGTGCTGGGAAGTAACACCATAGAAATTAATTATTTTTTGGAGAAAAATATTGGGAAGTCCTGGTGTTGAACCAAATGGCCAAGGTGACCAAGGTTTCTTTTGAGTTACAAAGAAAATTTTATTGGTATCGTCATTTTCTCCTTGAAATATTGCCTTAAGCCCTGGTAGAGGTAGAAAATTCTTAGTGGGATGTTTTTTCTCATAGATGTTGTAGGTTTCAACACCATCTAGGCAGAATTCCAAAATAGGGTGTTTCTTACGACATTTGGAACAAAATATTTCCAAGACAAACACAACTTTCTCACTTTTCTTTTCATCTTGAAAAGTGTCGATCTGGGAACTTAGTTTACTAAGGATATCAGTCTTAAATTTGTCTAAAAATTTTCCCAGTTCATCTTTGGTCACCCCTGTCCCCAATGACCTGTTAGTTCTAAGGGTGGTATTTCAAGAATCTCTCCCATACTTGGATCTCCCTCAAGAATAACATCCGCATAACTCATAGATCTTCTCGTAATTTAATCTTGAGATATCCCATGCTCTCATGAGGTTCAATGTATTAATACATTCTTCTTGTATTTCCTCAAGAAAAATAATACATATATTTTCATTATCTAAATTATTTTGTTTCATTCTTTGTAGATTGTATCAAAACTTTTCCACACAATCTTCCAAGCTTTCTTCATCCTTTTGCGACATTTTAAAGATTTCTTCTTTAATGTCCTAGAATTTACAATAGTCCTGATATTTATTTAAATATTTATTTTTCATTTCATTCCAAGTTTGGATGGAGTTTCCTCCAATCTCCATAAAGGAATGAAGAGTTGTTTCCTTAGAGTAGCTGGAAATAGTTTTAACTTTTGTGCATATGTAGAGTAATCATAAATATAATAAAAGACATCAAAATAAAATCAAAATGTGTTTGGTTCTTCATTTGGGAAACCACCAATGTTAGGAAGAAAATATGGAGAAATATTTTTCATAAGAACCATTGCATCGTGTTCTTGGATAGTGAATTCAAACATAATAGGGTTCTTAGGTCGAGTTTCTTCATCATCTCGCATCCTTGCAAATGATTTGGGTTCACTAAGTTTTTTATGCCCTGGATCCTTATTCGAACCTTCATAACTCCTGGTTTCTCCCATTGATTCTACTTTTTCTTCCACTATGGGTGCTTATTCAGTATGGTGTTTTCCTATGGTACTATGAGGATATTTTGGATGGGGTCACAATGGGGTTCCTCTCTAGTATTTACCCGCCAAGATGTTAATATGAGTGGCTCCTATTACACCATAAAGTGTTTTTAAAAGTTTATACTCATTGTTTCAATGCATCTATCATTCCCAAATATGCAGGATAATGAGGACATATGTTATTAAAAGGGTTAGTAAATAATTCCCTTTAGTCACTTCTAGTCTTGTTATATTTACTTACCCCAACTAAGTAAAGAATCATAATTATCATGAGAACCTCCCTAAAAACAATGCCAAAAATGTCAGTGTGGTTATATGTCTTCGATTTTAAAGGAGTTTCATGGTACACTATTCATTTTTTTTTCAACTAAGGGTTTGTAAACTTGTGAGGCACTCTGTGCAATATACACATGAAGTAGGTTCCTCACCTATCTTAGATGAACTAGGCTAATAAACTAAGAAAGAAACCAATGGGACATGGTCTTGGATGAGGGATAGTCTAGAGAATTTCTTATAGCTCAACTAAATGGAACCTCATGGACCCGTGGCCCTTTCCTTGGGTGCCTACCTCTGTGTAATTTGGTAGGCTTAATTCTAGTGATTCTAGAGCATACCATTTTTGTAGCAGCCGTGTACCATAGTTTTGGTAACAACCCAACCCTGTAGTGGTTATATATGCATCATTCCTCAACAACAAAACATAATGAAATGATTTCTAAACTATTATTGCTACTATTAATGAAATCTCACACACAAATTATAATAATTTTTTGGTGCTATAATTTGTTATAACAAGTGGATTCCTAAATTAAAACACACACACACACACACCCATTAAAACAAAGCTAAACTATGTAAATATAAACCAACAATTGCATAAAGCATTAAAATACTATACCCAAATGAAAATAAAAAACTAACAACATGAAACCTTATCTTGAGTGATCCCTTGCTCAAGGTCACCCTATGCTTATGATTCCAAACATAATATGAAATCATACATAGGATATGGCTCTTAAAAAGACACAAAATAATAGATAAACTATATATTATTAAGTGCAAACTGGTAACTATTGCTTCAGAGAAGCAAGCGCACGTGCGCGCACACACACGCACACACACAAACACACAAACACACACCCACCCACCCACCCACCCACACACACAAATATAATAACAAAGGAAATATTCATTAAAAAACATTGATTTTTCCCTGTCGTTGTGGATTTGATGGTTTAGAAAATAAGGCAATGATTATTTGTTTTGTTATAGTAAAGAAAAAATGTAAATAAATATATCAAAGCTACCAAAGGTGATGATGCTCCTCATGAGAAATGTTTCATTTATGTTGGTTATGTAATATTGTGGCATGGTCATAAGTGTTGCATGCTAAAACATAGAGGAATATCCAATTCAATCCCACATTTAACTAAGTTGTGCCTTACTCAAATTGACCCCAAGATTCTTGTGCATGGTGAGAATGCCTTGTAACCATAACATTAATTCACTGATTCCTATTTTTCAAGTTGGCCCTTGAACAATGGTTTTTATATGCCTATGTAGATTCAATGAGGTATCTCTTGCATTGAAATGGGAAGGTAGTTTCAATATTTCCAAAACAAGAGGTCCCCTACATTAATTTGCAATCTTCTAGCATGTTCACTTTGTAATATTCCCAATTTTGATGGTGCAAAAATAACTGAGGAGTTTTGAAATTTTTTGGCTATATTAAATAAAAAAGATAAAATATTATTTTGTGGAGAAAAGTGGAATAATATTATTTTATGGAGAATGGTGGAAAAATAATATTTTAATGGAGAATGGAAGAAAATAATTATTTTATTAGAGAATGGTGGAAAAATAATATTTTATTGAGAAAGGAGACAGATTATTATTTTTATTAAAAATGGTGGCAAAAAGTATCCTAATGGAAAATGGGCCCCACCAATAAAATAATAGGAAAAAATGGAAAGTCTAGAAGATAGAGGAAGGATCAATGAAGGATTATAAAAGGAGGATGAGTGCAATTACAAATCATTCTATTCTATCATTTATATTTGACATTATGAAGAAGCACAAGCGATTTTCAAGATTTTCAAGTGAAACTCATTAGCTAGTTTCAGTGGAATTCAAGTGCCAACCTAGTTAGCTTGTTGGGAAGATTATTTCAGATCTTCCATTGGTGTATACTGCAAAGAATCTCCATCATATAATTCAATTTTTTGTACGTGCTTTGGCATTGTGAAATTTTAATTTGTTTGCGGGACTATATCATCTCTAAGGTTCGAGTTCATTTCTCCTCTAAGAGGGTTGAATTCATATTATTAATAGGTTGAATTTAATTAAAAATATCAATGCCAAAGGGGGGATGAAAAACATCGAAAACTAGAAGCAATAACCATTATTTATATTATTCCACCAAGTTTTGAAGGGCTAATATTACGGGGTGCCAAATTGATTGAGTTTTCTATGCCAAACAGTGCTAGTACTTTCTAGAATTATTTCAGTGTCAGAGGGCTAAGTTTTTCAATATATATGTCCAAGTGACTTGTGCCAAAAATTTAAAGTTGTGGAGGAAATAAATGGGAAATTTTCAAAGGTTTCATTTTCCAAAGGAAGGGCTGAAACTTATGTGTTTCTAGCACTCTGATTTGGTGCAAGGCTGAATGGATTATTGAGCATAATTACTACATCAAAAGATTGAGCCTTTGTCAAATAAATTATAATAAGTTCACATCTAATTTTTGCTTTGGGTTGAGCTTATTTGTAAACCAAATATTAATGTTGTGGTAGCTTGTAATTTGAATGGTATTCAACCTCCAAGAGGCTGATTTGTTCCCTTGATTCCGATTTTTTTTGTTTTTTTGTTTTTCAGATCATCAAATTTGTCTTCCTAATAGTATGGATCATATTCCAAGTGTCACATTATAATGAATCATAAATTATGAATTTTGTCTCTCAATTTAATGAATGAGACTTGCCTTAGAAATTAATAAAGTGATTTTCAATTTTGCTGTCAAATTGTTTGACAAAATCACTATGTTGTCTATTGAAAGTAATTTCCAATTTTGCATATGATGGCCATGCCACTTCCAATTCACTAATGTTAATAACTTTCATTAGTAAAACATGTCATTTTATGAGTATTGCATGGAATATCAATTAGTGGTATAAAGTTGGTTTTCCTTTATGTATATGTCATTTATGCTTCTACCCAATAGGGGAAATTAAACTACACCTACGACAGTATGCTCATGGCTTATTTGACGAAACTCTTCCCTCAGAGGAAGCATTAAACTCAAAAATTTATTGGCCAATTTGGGATATTTCTCAATGGGAATATTACAGTGGTATCAAAGCATGATATTGACCTGTTGTGGGCGTTAATTAGAGTGATGACAAGAAGAAGACTTCCAAGACCAGAATGAAAAGCTAAGAAATCATTGGATTTAGAGAAAGGTTAAAACCAAACAATAACACAATAACCTTGAATGAGGTGATCAAGATAAAACAAATCATGATTGATGTGGGGGAGTAGTTGATTCATACCACAATTGGGAATCAAGACAATTCTCAATTATATAACAAATCCACTATGCCCAAAATTATGGGAAATGCATCAAGATGGAAAGACATGATTACAACTAATGTGGAGTTATTGGCAGCAAATTGGAAGGCATACCAATCTTTGGGACATGAAATTCAGGCATACCTGTCCTTTTGGGATTTTTTTCAACTAAGAAAGATGTAGAAATCAGTGGGAAATCATTGGAATTATGCAGGTTTGGTGAGGTAGATCAAGGCAGAAGATGAAAAAGTAGTTGAAGGGGCCATGGTTGGAAAGGAGACACATGAATTTCCCATTAACTTGTGTGATCACAAGGAGAATCATGGATCATACTTACACCATGAGGATTATAAGCTTATATCCTCAAAGAGCCCTCTTAAGACTCAAGAGACAGAGATAGTTAATATGAGGGAGGATTCCTCCTTGGGTCTAGTAATTGATGAAGTGCAAGTGGGTACCAAATGAGAGGCACTAGAGGATATTTGAGAACATACAGGGACATGATCTTAATGAGGAATTTATGCATGATGAGTTACCTATGGAGGGGAAACTAGTGACTATTACAAGTCACTTTGTCACATTAGGAAAATGATCATTGGTTTGGACCTTTTGATATCCACAAATGTGTCCCAAAGCATTCCCCTGCAAAGTTAGAATCCAAATTATCCCAAAGAAAATGGAATTCCTGGATCCCATGGTACAAAACCCTATTTTTGGCTTCGTGCGTAGTTCCCTAGTCAATTTTTGCACATATGTAGAGGAGTCCATGCCATGCTATGGAACGATTACTGTTGGGCTCTTAATTTGTCATTATTATTACCACTTCTTAACATTCATTTCATCTATTTCCACTATTATTTTATCACATTATTTACCATAATTTATTATATAATTCCATTTCATAATCATTTATGCTCTTGTGGATAAATAATATCTGATCTCATTTATTTTTAATAATTAATTATTATTATGCATGATTTTGGTTTATTCATTTGTTATAACCTCACTCATGATTTTAACCTCAAAGATCTCTTCCAAATTGTAGATTTGGTCTTCAACAGATAATTAGATATTTCAACTTAGGGATTCACTAACATAAGAAATGACAGTTTTTCATTGGACGTTTTGGGCAAATGAAAGTGAATCTGGAAACTCTAAGACATGGGTTTTATTTAGAATGGACAAAGTCAATTTTTCATTGAGCAGTTTTCAGAAACTCGACTTGTATTAAGAGAAAATCAAGGTTCTTCGAAGGACATATTTGTATATTTGTTGTTGTTGCCATTTTCCAAAATTGCTCAATTGTAATAACCAAATTCAACTTGTTCCAACTGAATCATGATGGAAAGATCTATTAGATCTCATCTTGGATATTGACATCAGTTTGTTGCAAGTTTCCTTTGGATGTTTGTATATTTAAAAGACACAATTTAGAAAGAGAGGGGAGCTAGCTGATGTAAGAATTGAGCCTTGTAACAATGGAACTCTTGATAATGAAATTTCCAGCCTTCTGATATTTTTCTCAAATATGTGAGTTAAGCATAGCCCTGACCAGGGAGTTGGGCCTACTCTTCGGATCAGGTATTATGCATGTGTCCTTTTTATGTATATTGTTTTACTTATTGTATTTTCTTTATTGTTGTTACAAATTTCCATAGATTGTTGTGAATGCTTTTCTTTCTACAATTTAATTTCCATTACTATTACAACGATGCTTTAATTTCTTAGTAACGAACCCTTGGTCAATGTAATATTGTAACCTTGCTCCTGCATATACCTTGCGTGTTACCTTGAAAAGTGTACACACCCGGATTAATGAATTAATGTAGGAAGCGGGATTGAGTAATTTGTTCATACTCGAACACCAACATTTTGGCGCCGTTATCGGGGAAGGCTAACAAGGTGCAAGACACGATCTGTATTGACCAGAGAGTCAATCTCTAGTCTTGGGGAGGGAATCGTCCTTTGACACCCTGCTCCAGGTCCTGAGCGTAGTTATTTTTCCTGCATTTTTGCTTGTTTTTCTTTTATAGGATCCACTCTCTCGTCCTAGGGAGGGAAAGAGTTCTCTCACCCTGCTCTAGGTCCTGAGCTTAGAATTTTTCCTGCATTTTTGTTTCTTTTGATTTTGGAAAAACTAATCTCTCGTCCTGGGGAGGGAATGGTCCTTTGACGCCCTGCTCCAGGTCTCGAGCTTTAGATTTCCTTGTGTGCATTCTTTTCTTGTTTGGTTTCTTGTCTTGGGGAGGGAAGGGTCTTTTGATGCCCTGCTCCAAGTCTTGAGCTTTAGATTTCCTTTCAATTTTTTTTTAATGACTAGGAAGAAAAAGGTAGAAATTTGAAGAAATCTTATCATTTCACTCAAAGTGGTGATTTAAGCACCACCCATTCCACTAACAAATTGACAGGAATATCTGAAGGAGGAATATCAAAGCAGCACATGAAGAACATCTTCTATTATGGTAAGAAATGGCTCACATTGTTACTTTTTAATTCCCTATTAGTGATCTAGAAGGAGTGACACAAATGCATATAATTCCTCCATCTTCTCTACTGAATTTTCATGGTTTGGATAGTGAGGACCCATATACATTCTTATTTAAGTTTGAAGTGCCTTGTAGAGGATATGACTATTGTACTAATGATCAAAGGTTGAAAGTGTTTCCTCTTACTCTAAAAGGAGCAGCTCTTCGATGGTTCATGAGCCTTGGTGGGAACTGCATCAAAACATGGGAAGACATGAAGAATGTATTCTTAGAGAAATACCAAGACTATTGCAAGGCCAATGAAGATATTTTCAGTATGATACAAAGGGAAGATGAAAACTTGGAGGACTCTTTGGAGCGATTTAAATACAACCTTCAAAAATCAAAGCATAAGAATTTGGAAAAAGAGATCTTAAAAACACTCATTCTTAAAGGGATTAAAGATGAAATTTTAGAAATCTTAAATTTGATAGGAAAATGTGACGTTTTTCAGTTATCCTATGATGATGTTTGTGATCTATGTATAAGGTATTCAAGAGGAATATCCAAGGTTGGTAAGAATTCTAGAGAATTTTCTTCTTTCCTTTCCAAATCTGCTACAAGAATGGGAGATATAAGAGATGAAATTAGTGATTTATTTGAACATTTTAAAGTTGATTTTATTAGCTCTCTAAATTCATAATTGCATGTTTTGCAGGTTAAGAAAAGTCAAGCAGAATTTGAAGAAGTGATTTTTCCTCAATGCCAAAAGGAGCATCCCATGGATAGTTTCTCTTTCTTACCCAGGATGAAAACAACATTTCCAAGAGATGGAGAAGCTGCAAAAGTTTCACAACCATTGAAACCTTGGTCTACATGTATGTTTCAAAACACTTCTTCTCCATTGTCTTACTTGCATAATCTATTATGGAATACTCATGTGTTAGGGCATCCATGCCAATCTCAATATAACCCCCATCAATCTTGTCCACAAGTTTGGCATGGCTCATCCTATGATTACATGACTACTCTCCCTCATCTTGTAGCACAAAAATATCATCCATATTATTTTCCATATTTTCAAGAACACCTTGCTTGTGTATCAAAATCATCCACACATCCCAATTAACTACATCATCAAAATCCTCCATGCCCTACACAATATCCTACTCAACTCATTCCACACCCTCACCATAATAAACCAGTACAACATGCTCCAGTGTTGAATTGCAAAATTTACCTACCCTTCCCACTCAACCTATCTTACATACGTAATTGCAGAAAACTTATATCGAGATTGGAAATGTTCCAAATCCAAACATTGTAAAAGTTATGGAAGAAAAGGAGGTTTCTTCTAGTCTGCATCAATAAGTTGTTTTAGAAACTCAAGAACTTCATGATATGACAACTATGGGAAATCAAGAATGTAAAGGATATATTGAAGATTGGTTTCACTCCATCAGTTGTTCGCAGCATCACTCCATACTTCAGCAATTTTTGACGCCATATTTTCAAGGGAAGTTGGTCTCTCATACCCTAGTATTTATTGACAGGCATTTCTCAATTTCGGGTGCATATATGCTTGAGGCCTTATTTCTAAAATGGCTCGATTGGAAGTACTCTTATACGTAAGTATGCTATATTTTTCAAGGTAGAATAGGTTAGTGTAGAAAATAGAATAAATAAATATAAATAATTTTCTTTACATGTAGAAAGAGTTGGTGTTTGCTGCAACTCGCTGAGTATATCAATATCAATGGTAATATTTGAATTTAATTGTGTATGTAGATGGTATTATATTGAAAATATGATTTCTAACAATACACTCATCATAATTTTGGAAATATATATATATATATATTATATATATATATATATATATATATATATCTTAGGGCGTGTGGGCTTGATAAAACCACTGAAACCACAGTCGGTACAGTCATGTTTTGAGGAACAAAATGGGCATATTTTCAAAACCTGTTTCTATTCTGAGTAGCCATTTATTTCTACTTTATAATCCAATTTGAATCACTCAATTTTGATTTGAAATGAAAAAGTTATGACCAAAACATTGACAGTATGCCGAGTAGGCAACTCACGAACAAAGTTGGGACAGTCCATTTTTGGAGGCCTAAATAACTAGATTTTTGAAACATGTTTCTATGGTATATCACCCTATTAATCTAGTTTGCAATGCAATTTGAATCACCTGATTTTGATATCGTATGAGAAAGTTATGACCAAAATATTGACTGTCTATCGTAAATCAGCACCTTTAAAACTCTGCTTTTCCAACTGTTCCTTCGCACATTTGACACATCACTTCTTCATGATTTCAAAAAATGTTTCTATTGGATATAGTTACATTAATATACGTTAATATCCAATTTGAATCAGTTCAATCCTTCATCAAATGAAAAAAATATGCTTTAAATATCAAATGTTGGTCTAAGTTGGGAAATCGAAAATGACTCTGTTACGCAGGTTGTTCTAAGTAAATTTGACATATCATATCATGGAATTTTTAAAACATGTTTAAATTGGAGATATCCCTATTAATTCACTTTCATTTTGCTTTGGAATTGCACAAATCGAATGAAAAACAAAGAAGTTAGGATTAAAATACTATTGGTTAGTATGGTTGGCCATCGATGTCCCGTAAGTAATAAATTAACTCTACTTTGTTATTTGTTTTCCATGGATTTGTTTTATATAGTAACTGCTTGTTAATTTTTTTAATATTTATTGGATTTAGAGAGCTCGATCACCTCTCTTATTCCATGATTACATGTTTTATTACATGTAGACACTCGTTTTTTGCAAGTCTGAGGAGAATAAAGGAGGTCAATTTGTTTTTGAACAAGTGATTATTGAAGGCAATGATAATGGAATAACAGATTTTCATCCCAACATCTATTAAGAAATCGAATATCATATAATTTTGATTCTTTTTAGGTGCCATGGAAATTGATCATAAGAGTTGGTTACAAATTATTCATGTTATTTCTCACCAACAACATGAAGACTTTTCATTACCTAATGGATTCATAACAGGAGAAATGG
Organism: Pinus taeda; assembly: GCA_000404065.3. Taxonomy (NCBI): domain Eukaryota; kingdom Viridiplantae; phylum Streptophyta; class Pinopsida; order Pinales; family Pinaceae; genus Pinus; species Pinus taeda. The sequence goes on from APFE030320939.1 coordinate 66,265, forward strand.
AGAATTGATTTCCATTTGAAGATCCAAGTCATTTCTGCCAAAACTTTTTTACATTCATTTACCATTGATAGATTGTTGTTTCTAGAAATAGATTGATATTCCCTTAGGAAACAACACTGTTGCAGTCAAAATCATAGCTGTTGCAACTTAAGTTATTTATTTATTTATTGTTTTTCAATAATTTTTTTTTTCTTTTTTTATTCCTCTTATGTTTTTTTTCATGTGTTCAAAGTCACAAATTTTGTTCCTTCATCAAAATAAAATCAAGTTCTCAAGTTTCATGATGTTGCTCCATATTTATCCATTTGTTCCTGAGTCTTATCAGTATATGGTTTCCTGAGATCCATTGGGCGTTGTTACTCTGCCACTGCTGTACTCCCAAAATTTTTCTAAGTGTCGGATGTTGTTACTCCTTAGGTGTTGTTACTCCACCGTTGTTGTTACTCCACCAATGTTGTTACTCCATCGGTGTTGTTTCTCCGCCAGTGTTTTTACTTTGCGAGTGGCCGCCAGTGTTGTTACTCCGTCGGTGATGTTACTCCGTCGGTGTTGTTACTCCACCAGTGTTGTTACTCCATCACTGTTGTTACTTCGCTGGTGTTGTTACTATGTTAGTGCTATTACTCCATTGGTGTTGTTACACCATCATTGTTTTTACTTCGCTAGTGCTGTTACTCAATCGGTGTTGTTACTCCATCACTGTTGTTACTCCGCTGGTGTTGTTACTTTGTTGGTGTTGTTACTCCGTTGGTGCTGTTACTCCGACAATGTTGTTACTCCGCTAGTGCTATTACTCCATCGGTGTTGTTACTCCGTCACTATTGTTACTCTGCCAGTGTTGTTACTCTGCCGGTGCTATTACTTAGCTAGTGTTGTTACTCCACCGGTGTTGTTACTTAGCTAGTGTTGTTATTCCACCGCTGCTGTTACTCCACCGGTGTTGTTACTTCGTCAGTGCTGTTACTCAGCCAATGTTATTACTCCGCTACTGCTGTTACTCCGCCGCTGCTGTTACTCCCAAAAATTTTCTGAGTACCTGGTGTTGTTATTCCTTCGATGTTGTTACTCTTTCAGTGATGTTACTCCTCCAGTGTTGCTACTTCGTGGTGAAATATTTTCTAAGTACCTAGTGCTGTTATTCTACACATGTTGATAGTCCACCAAGGTAAATCTTCAGGTACGTCCCTAATCAACTTTGTGTATTTGATTGATGTTTCAATTATGACTGAGGATGGTCATATCTTAGTTGGGGGGAGGTGTCGCATTTGATAGAAATGTATCATATTTAATATCAACGATGTGATGCCATCATTATTATTAAAATTTCATGTCAACTCATACATCTCACGATTATTACCATCATAATCCATAACAATCCATAACCCCCACTTATCCACACAGATTGGAACTTGAATCATGCGCGATGAAATTAACTTGGTGAATGGGGAAATACATTTAATTGTCTAGGTTCTCTTTGACGTAATGATTGGGTAGTCAATTTATCTTTGTTTATCTATAAACATAATTTTTTTATTTTTATTTTTAAGGAATAATTATGAAAAGATGATTTCATCATGGAATCTTTCAACTTCCCTAATTTGTCAAGTACCTAATTTCGTAAAATTTATGATGATGACCACAAAATTGTACTTAAATCTTTCCATCACTATCTAATGAATTATTTCTCAAACCCCAATCTTAACAAAGAAAAATATATTTATCAATAGTCATTTGAAGGTTATTAGTATTTGAGAAGCAAAATTACCCGAGTTGCAAATAGTTACTACAAAACATTTTACGCCATCCCTAGCTCTTAAGGAGCTGGATTGCCACCCCATTTATTAAGTGATCTTTTGTTGATTAACAATAACCATAGTTAAATTCATGGAAAATTCTAGGGGTGAATTTCCACCCTTAGGTGAAATTAAGGGGTTTTAAATTTTTAGTGGGCGAATATTTTGTATCATAGTACATCAAGGAATTTAGACTTCTGTGATCCTGACGATGAACCACACTAGTTGGTTCGAAACGCGTCGACAAATGAATTAATGATGTGATTTCGCCGAAAATTCTCTAAACAATCATAGTACATTTTTACAAATCGCCTCGAATTTAGTTTTATAAAAAAGTAGGTATGGAGGTTAGCCCACCTTATTTTAAGGGAGAGGGTAATAAAAAGTAAATTTAGTCCTTGAAATTAGGAGTTACAACCTTCCATTTGCCCTAATTTTCAAGAATATGTTTTAGTTAAGTGAATCCTATGGGCCAAATACCATATTTATAAAAGAGGTATGGTAAACTAATAAAGATATAAATAAATGAGAGGTATGGTAAATAAATAAAACATTTTTTATATTTACTCCATAAGTCACCTTATAAACATGCAAGGGTGTAAACAAATAAAAATATAAATAAAGTGGAGGTATGGTAAATAAATCAAACATCTTTTTATACTTACTCAAAAGGTATGGTAAATAAATATAAATATAAATAAACTAGAGGTATGGTGAATAAATAAAACCTCTTTTTATATTTAGTCCATAACCTTCTTTCTATTTATGAAGGCTTAAAAAAGAGGTTTTATTTAAGTGAATCCTATGGGCCAAATACCATATTTGTAAAAGAGGTATGGTAAATTAATAAAAATATAAATAAACAAGAGGTATGGTAAATAAATAAAACATTTTTTTTTTTTTTACTCCATAAGTCACCTTATATTTATGAACACTCAAAAAATGCATTATATTTAGGTGAAACCTATGGGCCAAATACCATGAGCTAGATTATTATTAATACCATGCAAAAACATTGTTAACCCTAATATTAGTATTATAAAAATGGCACACGGTACCCATGGTATTCAGATGGAATGTATCCTATTTAAAGTGGGGAATTAAACTAGCATAGATCCATCTTTACTTTGGATCTACTAAGCCTTGAGAGGGATCAAATATTGTGATATGCAAACTAGCATAGAGTGAAAAAATATTTGATCCCTCTCGCGGGGCTTGGTGGATCAAGAGTAAAAATGGATGTTGTAATTTAATGTATGTTAAACATTTT
>APFE030320939.1:70866-83470 GCA_000404065.3 Pinus taeda
TATATGGTTTCATACTTTAACAAAACATTCGCCAAGACTTCACAATGTTTTATTATTTAGTGAAAGATTTGCCAAGATCTTACAAGATTTTATAATTCAGTGAAAGATTCGCCATGACTTTACAAGATAATATAATCTAGTGAGATATTCACCAAATAAATCATATATACATATTATATTATTGATAAAATAGCCTCCCATTTTTCCTATGTATCATGGGGATTAGCCCATTTATTATACATATAAATTTAGGGTGGTTCTTAAAATTTTCCCTTCTAAAGATCAGGAAAAACACAGTCCTTCAACTTAGCACCTCTACCATAAGTTAGATCCTCTTCTCCAACATATGTACTAGTCTCCAGTCTTCTAACACAGCCTCTAACACATATGAAAGTGGATCAAACATGCCTCTCACGTGTCACTTCCAAAATTTCCTAGAAGACCAATGAGCAAGGCTGGCAAGAGTGCCAACAAGTCCTCCACTCTCTATCAACCCTCTAAACAAGCTACAACACCTTTGAAAAATATGCAAACACCTATTTAGCACCATCATCAAGCCATCACATCACTAGAACAATTCATCCTCATAAGCATAGACATGAAGACCTAATGAATACCTAGTTAACAACTCAACTAGTGTGCCATGAACCATCTCTATCACATGTAGATCTGTATGATCAACCTGTAGCAACATCATCTAACTATCTTGCAGCATCAAAAAACCATCATGACATGTCTATCAATTCACATTCCAACTTCTCCAAGGCCATCATGCTACAATCAATCTCCATCAATGCCATAATATAATCAATCATCAATGCCAACACATGCCAACACAAACCAACATGAGCTTCATCATACTGTTGAAATCAATGCCAACACATGCCAACACAAACTGACATGAGCTTCATCATACTATTGAAATCAATTCCAATGCAATCATCGTAATGTCAACTCAACTAGCAGCATCATGACCATGTTGACATCAATTGCAATACTACAATTCCAACAGAAATTCACTCGCCAATTTCAACCTTTTGGATTCTGCCTCTAAACTAGGAGTCCAAAATATTAACATTTCAAAGGGTTTTCTTTTATTTATAGAAAGTGATTATAAGAACCTTCCTGAATGTGGCATGCAATCCTCGTTGTCACCATTTGCATATGACTTGATTCCTAATGATAGCTTGAGACCAAAAGATAATGCTCTACTTCCAAAGGTGTACATTGAGGAAGACCAATGGAGCTTTCCCCTCAATTCATTCTTCTAGCTTGGATTATGGGAATTTCACATCCATTCCTCTCACAAACCTATTGTTTACTTCCTCAAAGCCATACTATTGATCTTGGTTGGATAGTTGAAATCAATTTACAAGTGCGCATATGTTAATCCCTAAGATAAAGCCTTGTATTACTCATAAAAGACCTTATTAGACCCTATATATTGAGTAATTACATTTATAGTGTTAAATTAATATCCCAGATAGAACCTTTCATCATACCCTTTCATTATAATTGTACCCTTTGTCTCTTACATATATATACCAAGGAGACCTAGTCTTAGGATCATCTCCATCTTGTATTATGTATTGGATTCATAGTAAAATGAGGTTTCTCCCTCAAATTTGATTATATTGATTGATTTGTTTATCAATTTTAAGGTGTTTGGTATTAAAGCCTATGATCCTAGGGTTTTTCTTCTTAAATCAAGATATCTCAACATTTTCATTTTTTTAGAAATTTCAAATAATATATATATATTATATAATATATATATATATATATATATATATATATATAATGAAAATGAAAAGATATATTAATTTACAAATTGTAAAAATCACTTATTCTTATTCTTTTATTTTTTGCCATACTTTCAAAAGTATAGCCAATGGAAGATAGAGTTTGTGACTAATCTTGAAATCAATTTTAAACACATTATCTTAAAGTTTTCATTGTAATTTTTGTATATTGAAGTTTCAAAGAGTGAAACTCTTTGGAGATTGAGGACAATTATCATAGTACAAGTGGGAAAAATTTTAGGTTCCTTCCACTATACTTTCAGAAATATAGTTTATGGAAGATAGGGTTTATGAATAATCCTAAAATAAATTTTAAATGAGTCATCTTAGAATTTTATCTATACATTTTTTAGTTGAAAGTTTAATACTTCAAAATATCCAAAATCTTGAGATGGAATAGGGAATTACATTTTCAAAACTTTTTTATATTTTGACTCGTTATACTTTAGGAGATATATCCTATGGATGTTAGTGTTTTTGACTAGTCCTTAAATTAGTATAAACAAGTCATTTTGGCATTTTTCTATGACTTTGTTTAGTAAAGTTTCATATTGTCAAATTTTCAAGAGTTGAAGAAGTCATATCATAGTACTACACGATAAATTTTAGACTAAAGAGATATATCAGCACAATGGTCATCCATCTAGACAATATCAAAATTAACGATTAAAAGGTATGTAATATACAATTTTGGATTAACTTATGATTATAAGATCTACACCAATACCAACAAACCCAGAGAAGATGTGGAAATTCATAATTCAGGTCATAATGGAAAATCCAATAATTATAGTAGATGTAGTTCCTTGCTCTAGTTAACTTGTGACAACCATTATTTTGATTTTAAGACAATACTATGATATACACCTATTATTTAAGGACATCATATTTGATGATTTGGATATTATTATTTCATGTGATGAGGACCTATGATGTACTTATTCCAACTTTAATAGACTATATTGATGGTTATACTATATGTGGTTATTGATGACTTCAATGATGTACTATGATGTTTATATATGTTTTTGACTATTTTGTAATCAAATGTTACTAATTATTGTTTGGTTATAGTAGAAGACCACCTTGGGCACATGCACATGATGATATAGAGTTTTCAATGTGGGTTGTTTAAGTATTGTTAATTCAAAATTTAATTTATTATTATTATTATTAAATGTTGATTTCTGATGACATGTTAGTGTTGTGCAAGCACGGGTCAAGTGCTTGACTGAATGACTCACACATGGGTGATGGGGTTGTATAAATTATAATGGAATTTCATGGGAAAGGCAGGACAATGTCCTTGATTCCACCCTCTAGCACTTCCACTGCAACTTTTCCTAGAAGGTGTCAAGACACCTTCACTTTGAAGTTCATGATGTCATGAGGGTAGATGACAGATTCAAAGACCCACAAGGCTTTATTTAGGAGCACAAATCAAGGTGGATTCCTTAATCCTTAGCACCATTATGATCAAAATAGAGGATGACCTAGGAGTTAACAGTGACCTCCATCATTATGCCCATTTCTCCCTCTTCTAGTCACAGATATCTGAAGGGAAAGCAATGTGGCACCCTTGGAAATTCGAGAGGAAACTATTAAAGGGCACAATGGACTTGGAAACCTTGACATTAGGAAAGTTAAGGTAAGTAACGGTCATGTTGTTGAATTAAAAACACTAAAATAAAGATTACCTATAAAAGGAATAGTTAAATTAAATCATAATCGAAATGGTAAAGTTTGGGGGATGGGATTAGGGTTTTACTCCTAGAGCTAAACTTAAAGATAAATGAAATATTACCTATAATAACCCTCACACTTAGGACATTCTCCTTAATAAAATAAATCCTTAGAACATTTAAAATATCCTAATATATTTGGGGAAGAATGAAATATAAGTTAGAAAATAATAATCATTCACGAGATGATACATATTTATAATAAAAAAATGGAAGTGTGCATGAAATTAAAAATGACTAATTTAAAAATAGGGAAAAATAAATTCATGAGAGAAACTAATGCATAAATCAAAATCTCCAACTAAGATTAAATTGAAAAAAAGTAGGGGGTAAGAATCAAAGAAAATTTTAAGGATGGAAATTTATTTTAAAGTTTAAAAATCTTGGCGAATATCACTAGTGTCTAATATGAAAACTATAAAAATTTTGTTGATATCGTTATAAAATATCCAAATTTCTAATTATTTTATAGGTAGAGTCCATATAATTTTGGTGATTTTTAGGGTAAAATAATTTTATACTGTGAAATGTGGGCGAATCATTTTGATAAGAAATGGTAATTGGCGAATCTTTTTTTTGGAAAAATCATGGAAAGTTGGCCCACTTGTGAATATTAGCCCCTAAAAGTTTCCATGGTAAGAATATGATACCCACCTATTGAATCTAGCTAATTAAACATTAAGCACCAAAATAGGGAGTCTAATTTGGGATCAAAGGACAACTTGGAGAAGAAATAGTGAAATAAGTGATGACAAAGAAAATTGTCCTTTTTAAATAAAATAAGAAAAATATTTTCATGAGAGTCCTAATAAAATTTTGACATTTGGATGGGTGAATAGTCAAAATTTTGAATTAAATAAAATACTTATTTTCTGCATGAAGATCCAAGAGGTGCTACCAAAACCTTCTATAAAAGGAAGTGAACACTATAGAAGCTCAAGTTTTGATACTCGATTACTGGACGAATGTCATAATGATATTGTTTGGTTTGAGTGACTATCAAGAGAGCTACTACGAGTTTGGTGTGAGAAAAGTTCCATCAAGTGGGAAACTCCAGAGCTAACCTTCACTATGCTAGTGTACCTATATTCTATGCATCTTGAGCATATATGGAGGGTTTGTGGGGAAGAACAATACCTAATGAGCAAGTAGGGAGGTTCAAGAGTGAGTCAATTAAGTTCAATCAACATATAGTTGCAAGGGTCTCATCAATTTGGAACTAGTACCTCAACAACTTGCATTATCACCTTCCACTTGGAGTGAAGCTTAAAGTTATCTCATTCGATTTATGGTACAAATTGTTGAGTTTGTTGTTGTATTGTATATGACAAAAATTATATCTTAAGAATATAGGTATTATAGATTTCAATTTAAATTATGTATTTGTTCAATTTACAATGTGAATATGTATTAGTGAATAATTTACATGAATTCTTTTTCTTAAAGTTCTGTATTTCATCCATTATTTGCATTTTTTTTAGTCCTTGAATTTTTAAATAGCAATATCATTGTTTTTATGTATTTCACAAATTTATCATTTAAGTTCCAATGTAGCATTGTATATTACTTAATATAAAATAGTTGTAATCATATTTCTATGAATGATATCAAACCTATTCAAGAGCTTATTAACTACACATACCTGATGTCGAAATATTTGTCCTTGAATAAACATTTGCTTATCCATAGAGATATAATGTAAATTAAATACTCAAAAGAAAAAAAATGATAGCGTATTCACCCAGAGTTTATTGTCAAAACTGTTATATTGCATATAAATGTTCTAGACACAATGATAATAACTTTTCCGTTATTATAATATGCAAATATTTATATATGTTATTCGATAAAATGCTATCGTTTTATATGAGAAGTAGGGATAAATAGTTTATTTATAGTTAAGTGTGTGAGAAAATACATTGGATGGGTCACTACGACAATTTAAATATGCCCATATCACTACAATTTTTTTTGGAAAGATGGCAATGATATCGAACTTTTCTCTGTAGCATAGGTGAACACCTAGATAATTAAACCTATTGTTCACAAGTGTGAATTGCAAAAAAAAGCATTCAAGAATGGGATAGATGTGATGATAATGGGGAATAATTGTATGTCAAATTCATATTTGGTCTAAATCCATTATGTTGATCGATAACTAATTTCCCATTTCCCTTATAACATTTTAAAGCTATAATCATCAATTTAATATTATGTTCAAAGGTATTTATACATAGAACTCTACAAAATAATTTAATGTTGCTAGCGAATAGTACCCAATGCATAACTATTATCAGGGTTGTACATATTATGAGACCAATAGTTCTTTTTCTTCTTGAGGTGGTCGACGTTAGGTATCTGTGTTAGTAAATGTTAAAAACAACTTCCTTACAATTGAATTAAATAGTATATATTTTGTGAACCCATACCACCAATATATCTAATTATCTGATCTATCATAAATGGAAGAATTTCATTAGAATGATTATGAATAGAGGTGGAATTTGTTCAACGAATGACAAGAAATTCATGTCCATGAGGACCATATTAAATCACAACAATTCAAGATAATACATTTTTTTTTTTTTGTAAGCTGGGGTGGGACTCTCTGATTTACATGTCCATTATGTACCCCTCTACGGGGGAAGGGTAGCCCAAGATTTGAACCCAAGACTTCCAGTTCGGTGAGACTTCATTTCCACGACCCTTGCCGCTTGAGCTACCCCATGTGGACTATCCATTTCTCGATTTGTGCGTGTCATCCTTGCGCAGGGACCATGCTAATCTTCTCTGTATCGTTCCAATTTTATCGGATGTCTCCGAAGAGACAAGATAATACATTGTATTAAAAAAGATATAATGAAAAACCAGAATGAAAACGTATGTTACACTCAAAATAGATGGATGATATGTTGTGAATAATCATTATATTGTGATAACTAATATGATAAATACATAACATGAACAGTAACAAAACTTCTCACATATTTTCGTGGAAATAGTCTGGATGAAATTAATTGTAGCTATGTTAAATGTGATGCCTTATAAAGAATGTATCTCCAAAACGATTGTACAATTCTCAATGTAGTAGTTAACAATACCACCTATTCTCAATTATATACACCATAAAATATATGTTCCATTGGCACAAGGTAGTGATGTTAGCAATGGTATCAGATAAAATAATTTAATTAATCAAAATCTAGAGCTCTTCATTCTCTTGTCCAATGCTAAATCCTAGAACTAGCAATCATGTTTCATGTTTTCAAATAAAATGATAATTTTGAAGGTCTAAGGTTTCATACCCTACGTAATTTATCAGTTTAAAAAAATAACCTTAATATTTGAAACCTATCATCTAGTGATATGAATTGGAAGTAGTAAAGTAACCCAGCTATATCATGCCTTATTGCACCGATGTGTTGAACCAACCATACAAAATGTTAACTATTTTTTAGATCAAAGAACCACCATGGTTTTGTTCTCATACATATTCAAGAAATTATAACCATTGAAGCAACATTTATCATTCATATGTGTATTCACAACAACTCACTCATAATAATCACTTGAAATTCAACACAATTACACCAATATTTTCTTCAAATCAAATGTATCATAACATGTAATGATCAATATGGTTAACACATGGATACATACCTCAATATTGGCACACCATTTAAAAATTATTGACAACATAACACCATGCGTTTAACATATAGAAACAAGTAGTTTACCTATCTTGGAACTTGTTGGTTTATTGGGGCCTGACCTAGGTTCAGAGTTAATTTAGCCAAACAAATCCCGGTACTACTGGCCCTTTCGGCAACAGTCCGCAGAAGACGGACTGAGGTCTCACCCGAGGTAGTATGGGAGGGTGCTAGAACCAGGTTTCCGCACCCCGGAGATGTCTGATGAGTTCAAGTGGTCCGCAGTTTGACCCTACGCACAAGTCGCTATGCACACTTTCCCATACCTCGTAGCCTAATATACTGCCTTCACACAGCCTTACCGAGGGGCTGAACATCGTGCTTTGCATTATTACCCAAGACCTCAATGGTATACCAACGTTAGTTAATTAGCCTTGCATACTTGAGTGCTTTAAGTCTACTTAACAATATAAACCATTCATACAGGTGTGCGCGGTAAATAAACAATATATTTGCAAATCATATCAAACATGTGTTAACCCAAGAAAAGATACACAGAATTATGATAAACCTGCTCTTTATTAATTCCTTCCTCAGTTACAGAATCAACTCTGCCCTGCGCACTCAACTGTAGGGGTCAACGCACTTAGCTGCAGACTACTAGGTCTCTACGCACTCAGCTGCAGAGCCTTCTCCTACTCTATGACCCAAAGACACACTTTACACTTGTGACTCAATCACTTAGACTTGTTACTCTTCTCCATCCTTACCTATATTTTACACTTAGAGCCTTGCTCTATTTATACAATCCCATGGTCTGCAAACCATGGGTATGTCTGTCCAACCAACATTAGATTACAAAACTAGGGCGGACAACCATGTGCCTCTATTATACTTTCGTTCCCCACGCCCGCAATTCACAGAGCTTTATAACAAAATTCAGTCAAAACTTGGGCGTTGAGCCCCAAAACATGCCTTGGGGGGATTCCATGCCCAACAGGCCCCCAACACAAACATTGTGACATGCCCTCAAGTCACTTTGTTGGCACGACGATCTTTGCGCAGATTCCCTCCAATTGTTCTCGAACTGCGTGGAGGTCAGCGGCGCACTGAGCTGCTGCTTGTTGGATCTACTGAATACAATTTTCTAAGACCTTTGTGTCTGAACTGCTTCCATACATTTGTACTGGTATCTGTTGCATATGTTTATAGTCCTGCACCTTTGTCTAGATCCTTGGAGCGCAAAGACTATGCTTCTACCGGTTAATCAGATAGATAGCCCACTCGTGTAGGGCTTCAAGTAGCTACCATTCACTTTGCCTGGGAAGGGTTCTCGATTTAGTTTGACTAGCTGGACTGCACCTCTATCTGTGACCTCCTAACCGCATATGGTCCCAGCCAATGCATCTAGTATTTTCCCGGGAATTTTTCAAACTTATTGTCATACATCAGCACTAAGTCATTTACCTTGAAGGTGCGCAACTTAATATGGTGATCGTGCCAAGCATTTTCAGGCCACTTTTGCACCTGCTAATGGGAACCAGCCAAGAATTGTTCCTCCTCAAGTTCTTCCAATTGTGCGAGCCTTTATTCTAGAGCTTCACGGTCCATGATACCTGTTAGCGATGTTATGCGTAGACTAGGTACAATATACTCCATTGGCATGATAGCTTCCATGCTATAAACTAACTAGAAAGGTGTTTTTCCTATCCGTTTCTTGCACATTGTCCTATAGGCCCATAATACTACAGGTATGCACAGGTCCCAATCGCTTCGCTGCACGTTGAACACTTTGGTTAGCGCAGTCTCTAGTATTTTGTTGAATGCTTCTACTGTCCCATTGGCTTGTGGGTGATATGGTGTGCTTTTTTGATGATGGTCCTGGAACTCTTCTGTGAGCACGTTGATGGCTTCGTTTAGGAAATGTGTACCGCGATCACTCATTAAGATTTTTGGATAGCCAAATCAAGTCAACACGTGTTCAAACAAAAAATTCACAGCCTCGGCGGCCGTGCAATCTTTGACCAGCTGTGATTTTGCCCAACGCGTCAGGTACTCCGTCGTGGTGATGATGTATTGCGTGCCCATTTTTCCTTGGGGTTTGATAGGTCCCACAAAGTCGATTACCCACTTTTCGAAGGGCTACAACGTCATTTGTGGATTCAAAGGCATTTCGTCCCTTCGCGATGGTTTACCGGTCCTTTGACACATATCGGAAGCCTTACAGTGTGCTTTTGAATCCTGATGAAGGGTTGGTCACCACAACCCTGCGCGGAGAATCTTTTGTGTGGTTTGTTGTCCTGCATAGTGTCCTCCTTGATCAAAAAATGATCCTAGATGACTTTTTACTCAAAAATTATGCTCCTGGGAATAGTCTCATTGTGTAGATCTTTTCAATCTGAATCCACTGTGTTAGTGCCTAGATTTACCTCAGGCTGAGAAAGGCATGATCTAGGGCCAACATCAAACCATGCTTAACCTGGTAGCTAGCCCTACTAGGTCGGGAGAGGGCTCTCTCCGGGTCAATATCAACAAAATATGATCACTAAAGGCTTGAGATGACTGATATAACTACTGATCTTAGGCTAGGTATATGTCAAAAGAGTTTGATTGAATAAAATGGTGTTTCTGTTGGATCTAATGGAAAAGCAGATCTTGGGTGCAGGGAATGAGGGTCAGTCTTGCGGAGATCTCAATGGGGCAAGGTAGGAAAATGATTTTGGCACTTCAAATTGAATGAGATGGAGGGATTAGATAGGTGAGGAGTTGAAGAGGGAAAGAGAAGCCATGGATCCTCTCCAAATAGCTAAAAACATCAAGAAACTAAAGCAAACCTCAAGTAGAGCACTGCAATTTCAATGGATTCTACTTTCACTCTTGTTTGATTTAGTTAGGAAGAAACAAGATAGATAATGTCATACATAACACATAAGTGAATTCACAAATACGGAAGAAAGCATTGTACCAAAATAAAATTCCACAGGGATCCCAAAGAGTGCTGCAAACCCTGGTCTCAATTCCTTAGCCAAAATGTTGATATGAGTGTACAATGAAGCTCCTTGCTTTCTCAAGAGTCCAACCATGCTAATGACTGAAAAAACATAAGATATAGACAAACCATAGCTCATCCTAGCCTCTATGGGTCTAGCTCACATGTTTAGGATCTGTTCCAACTAATTCTAAACTGAGAACTAGAAATTAGGCAGTGGAACACCTTGTCTCTAGAAACAAGGGAACCGATTCATTCAATTTCAAACAACTTTTTAACAGATGAATCTACCTCCATAAGTGAAAATTTAACATATTTACATCATGATCCATCAATGTACATTAAATTACATCACAATTTGACATTAAGAAGGTGAAAAAGTCAAACTAGCAAAAGCTAGGTGAAAAACAGAGCATTCCTGGTTAAATTGGGCCAAATTTCCTCTATGCGTCGTGCCTGATTCTCTATGCATAATGTCTGTTTGGAGCCACTTTTGAAAGCCTTCCCGGTGTCCAAATTAACTCCAAGTGTGCTTTTTGGAAAGGTTTTCCTGTCTACTTTCCAACCCAAGTGGAAGTTTTCAATTTTTCCTCCATTTTCCCCTCTAAAATTCAATTCTCCCAACACTGCTTCCTGTATGTCAAAATAGGGGTAGTAAATTCATTTTTTAGAGTTTTTGACCTTTTTGAGGGCTCAAATCCTATCAAAATTTCTTGGCATTGGTAGGAAATCATATTTTTCCTTTTCAAATCCAAAAATGCTTAGTTTTTGTCATTTGGAGGATCCCATCAAAAGCGAGCGCCAGATGGCGCGACGCATAGGGCAGAAAACTTTGTTTTTTGTGCCAAAAATTCAAAAAATGCAAAAAGTGCCCCAAATTTTTTGAAATTTGGGATGAGTCTTCTCCATCAAGCATTGTGTTGGGCTAAGGAAGCTTCAGCCAATATCCAAAGTCTATTGTGCTCCTTTTGCCTCCTTGATGCCCTTTTCAATTTTGCCTTTAAGTTCCAGATTCTCGCCTTGCAGACTTTGTTTCTTGCCATGTAATGATATGCCATATGTCTCAACAATGTCTTCTCCTTTTTGGGCTTCTCCATCAACCTCTATAAGTGGATATTAACTCTTTCAAGCCATGATTCCCGATCGGGATTGATCTCTTGCTCAAGTGAAGTGAGCTCCACCCTCCTCCTTTAGACAGCTTGGCAATTCTCTCGAATGTTTTGCAACTCCATAATCACTTGTTGATCTTCAAGCTACTTATTTCTTTGCTCTAGATACTTTATAATCCACTTAGATATTTCCAAACTGAGGGACAAGGCATTGATGTCCACCTGCTGCTCTTGGATGACTTCTTTGAGATTTGTGCTTTGCGGGCCCACATCAGTATCATCACCCTCAATGAGAATGAAATCAGTCTCCCGCTCACCTGATGGTCCTTCATCCTGTAATGGCCTCTTGCCTTTGTCCTAAACCTATTGTGTTGATGATATAAGTGAGATCCCTTCCACCTTGAGTGGAGATAATACTCGCTTTGCTGCTGTGAACAACCGTCTAGTGCCCTTCTAATAAGTGATAAACACCGGCATACTAGCGGTCTGTGTCTCATGACCCTCTGTTGGGTCCCTACAATACTAGTGATTACCCCATTACTATGGTAGTTGTACCCCTTATTAATATTGTTGTGCCACTATTTCCCCCATATTGTTATTACTGTGCCCCATAGAATCCCTCTATTGTTATTTTTGTGGCTTTATATTATTATTGTTAGGTTGGCTGGGTTATATTGTGACTCCTTAGACTCCTATATATAGAAAAGGAGGTTTTGTCATTTGTGTATCATCCATAATTGTTTATTTATGTAATTTAAAGGAGGTTTCCCCCTCGAAGACGCTGAATTCTAAGGCGTTGATCTATCTTTTCTATCTTTTCTTGAGCTGGTTTCATAACATTTGGTATCAGAGCCAAGTTCTAGGGTTTCGCTGCTCCAAATAGGTCATCATGGAATTTTCACTATAAATTTTTTCTGTGATGTTTCAGAAGTTGAAAAACAAACCCATTTGAGAAGACATCGCACTGCAGCTTGGGTCCGAATTTTAGAGCTTTTCGCGCTATAGTTGTGGAGATATGATCTGAGGAAGTTGGTCTTTTTGCAGACTCCTGAATTACATTCCAAATAGGTGACCTGGGGAAAATCGTCATAACTTTCTCTCTGAGCATCGGATTGCAATTCCGAAAAAAGGGATAGAAAGGGGACGGAATGTAGTTTCTTCTAGACAATTTTCAGAGCCAGAGGTCCAAATAGTGACATGTGGCACTTCATGCAAGTTCGCTCTTCTGAAAAGGTCTATAATCAGGTCACTGTGGGAGATTTGGCATAACTCTTCATTGGAGAATCCAATTGGGGTCAGACTGGTGGCATTG
>APFE030320939.1:88825-106523 GCA_000404065.3 Pinus taeda
CACTTTTTTTGAAGGAGAGGGGAATGTTGGGTCCCTATAATACTAGTGATTACCCCATTACTATGGTAGTTGTACCCATTATTAATATTGTTGTGCCCCTATTGCCCCCATATTGTTATTACTGTGCCCCATAGAATCCCTCTATTGTTATTTTTGTGGCTTTATATTATTATGTTAGGTCAGCTGGGTTATATTGTGACTCCTTAGACTCCTATATATAGAAAGGAGGTTTTGTCATTTGTATCATCCAAGAATTGTTCATTTATGTAATGTAAAGGAGGTTGCCCCCTCGAAGAGGCTGAATTCTAAGGCGTTGATCTATCTTTTCTATCTTTTCTTGAGCTAGTTTCATAACACCCTCATGCTAATAAGAAGGTCCACCTGTCTCATGTAAAGCCTTTGAAGGTGCCTGAGGAGCTGTGAAAAACTCACGAGAAATGAAGTCCTCCCAAGTGATGCCCTGCAAATCGAGCTAATGGATGACCACAATCTTAATGAGCGCAAAATGATATATACTGTTGAACTGCTGCTGAGGAGTCTTGTGTTGTACTAGGGTGGTCATCTTCTCAATGTTTCGGCACATGAAGTAGGGGAGGTTCATCATCCTCACCCTGGTAAAATGCATCAGCAGCCTTACATGGTAGGCATATAAGTAGGAAAACCTGCCCTCACAGCTGAAATACTTCATTATCAGTTTCATTAGAGGAGCATAAGAATCTTTGAGGTACCGAAAAGGAAACACTCTCCTGAGTTATCTCAAATAACTGGGCTTGATGTATGGTTCATAATGCTGCCTGTCAATTTTCTACCTCTTGTTCCATTGCTCTCCAATGTTAGGAATACCGGTTGCTAGTGAAATAGATTCTGGTGTTAAAGTGAACATTACACCAGCTAGAGTGGCTCGACCATCATGTAAATGAAGCACAAACAAATTAGCCAAATCATGATGAAACTGAATTCTAGCAAGCATCTCACAAAATTCATAGCAGGACTGGTGTTGGAAACAAGTGATGGTGAGAGGGCAGCCTTGTAACTCAATGAGAATGGTAGGTTCTTCTCGAATATGTTTGCCACCTCTATGAGGCCTCCTGGGTGCATGTACCTCTGTAGGTGAGTCACTGTGTGTCTCCTCTTCATGATCATATGAGGGATCAGACTCCATCTCTGCTAGTGGGTGAGCTGTCTTGATGAGGAATAGGAAATTTACGGTGTTTCTTGATTTTTTGCCACCAAGGGAAAAATATGTGAGGGACTGTGGAGGAAGGAAACAATGAGGATTTTGGGACTGTTAGGACAAGGTTTAGTTAGGGAAACAAAGGATTAGGATGTGATTTGGGTGTTTTGGGTATAGCACTAGGGTTTGGGAATTTATATTTAGGAGTTGGGAAATGAGAATTGGGATAAGGATAGATGATTTTTTAGGAATATATGAGTTTAGGGAATAGGGGCATCAGGTGAAAAATGAATGAAGGAGTGAAAGGGCGAGGAAATGGAAAAATGGACTTGGCAGCCAAAACAATCAATGCAAACCCTAGGCATTATTTTCTTTGAGACATGCAAAGAGGTAGGGTTTGATTTTTTTTTACACAATCACCATAAATCTTAAAACAAAACTCCTCCACTGGCAATGAAGAGATGGTGACTTACTTGCACAATGAGAGTTTTAAGCGTTTTGGGTGATTTGAGGGAGTTGTTGATGATTTCGGCCTTGGAAACTCTATGCGCCACGCCTCAAACCCAATGTGCCATGCCCTTTATGTGCGCCGTGCCCGTTCAATTTTACATTGAAATTGCGGCCCTATGCGCCGCGCCTGCTGTGTGCACTGCGCCACTTGCCCAGTGCGTCGTGCCTCTAAATTCGGGAAATTTCTCCCAATTTCTCTTCTTTTGCTCAAACATGACTTTGCTCTTACTCACACTTTGTTGCTTGAGTGCAAATGAGCTTTTGATTTGAGGGAAGAATTATATACAAGGAGCTTTTTAATTTTTGGTTCATAAAAAGCCACTTTTACAATGTTTGGAATATGACTTGACTTTTTAACTCTGTTTTTGAGCTTTTTCACTTTATTAGAGCTTGTGATGAACTGAATGACTTTTGTTTTGTTTTCTTTGCAGGGGATTGGAGCTACTGAGGCTAGGGAAAGTAACCAGGGTTGCAGGTGAAGTGATTTACATATGAAGGAAATAAAATTACATGAATTTATCAATAAAACCTGAAATACTTTGTTTTTCCTTAAAACAGAGTTTTGAGGAAAAATACATCTCTGAGCACCTGATTATGAACTTTATTGGTACTGGAACCTCCTCATGTGCCTGCTGGATGATATTGGACATTTTGAAACCCTTTTTGATGAAACCCTAATGAAACCCTAGACCTAATGACAATGAAACCCTAAAAAAGACTTTTGCAATCTTTAAGACAAAAAGGTGACTGTATATGATTTTTGATGAATAACATGGCCAATAGGTAAATTACATGAGGGAAATTGTAGGAGAATCCACTACCGTCAGATGATCCATGCGCCTAATGGAATGCAGCTAACTGGGCGGGACACCTAATATGTAATGCAACAAGAGGATTTGATCTCTGTCGGAGGGATGAAGATACCGACACTAACATACTGAAATTTGAATGGACCAGAATGGACTCCAGATGAAGGAGTTATTGCAGAAAGAAGTTGGCCCAATGTCCTTTAGAAAGGAGACATTTCCTTATAAAAATGGACTTAAGTCCCTCTAAGGAAATCACATCAGAAAAAAAGCCAAAGGAGGGCTTAACTGTAGGCCTTAAGGATCCCCGATTGTGATCATTGATATATCGCATCGAAGGAAGGCCTTCATGCGATATCGGAACCCCAGATAGAACAACTTGCGATTGCAATGACTCAGATCGGTGGCTGACATTGCGATATATGTATCGGATCAACATAGTCCATTGGAAAGTGGTATAGACCCCCTGGCCGTTGCGATTGCGATATGTGATGCGTTGATATTGGCGATCGGGATCACAACCATACAAAGGGCTGTTGAGATATGCGATATTGCGGTGAGCGATGATGCGATCACATCTGGACCATTGGATCGCGAGTTTGACCAAATGGTGGAGGATCAATGGTGCATATCACATCATTGTTGTGTTAAGTCCATGTATCAGGGCTCCTGCCTGTTGCAATTGTGATATGCGATTAAAGCGCAGACCCAATGGGATTATAAACGCGATTGCATATTATTTGAAATCCGGATTCGCAGGTTTTTAGTGTATTACTGTGCATTTGGGTTTCTTGGCCTTACGCAATGCGATTGTGATAAGTGATTAGAGGATGGACCCGAGAGGATTATAGGGGCGATTGAACTTTATTTCAGCTCCGCCTAAATACTCATGATGTGTTTTTTGTGAGATTTCTTGTGTGTTTCCATTATGCTGCTATTTTCAAAATGTAGGCAGAAGAACAACCAACTATATCATTTCCATTGGGAACAGTTCATCGCACCTGTGCCATGCTATAAGCGAGCATTTCTATAATAGGAATACGTTATGAAGCATGTAGAGCCAGAGGGCGAAATGTAGAGCCAGAGGGCCAGACGTAGAGCCACAGAGCAATGATTCCTCATGATTGCACATAGAGGAATGGATGGAAGCCGCAGAGTCAGAGTATTCTTCAAAGGTCAGAGAGCCAAGCGAAGAAGCAAGTCTCCCTTTAGGAATTTTCCCTTGAGAGAGCAAGTCTCCCTTCAGGAGTTTTCCCTTGAGAGAGAAAGTCTCCCTTCGAGGAGCTCACTGCAGGCTCCCTTCAGGGATGTTCTCTCTCCAGAGAGCTCATGCTATAACATCCCATAGCCACAGAGCTGATAGAGGCAGAGCCACCAAAGGTTGGGGGTAATTTCCCAGGCATGATTTCTCAAGATGAGGAAGGGACAGAGAGACCGAGAACTTGAGCACCAAGAGCAAGAAAGCCTGAGAGCTTCAAAGCCAGAGGGCTGAGCAGAGGTAGAGCCAGATAGCTAAGAGAGCCAGAGCTAGATGAGCCAAAGAGCTGAGAGCCAAAGCCAGTTAGCTAGAGAGCCCGAGCTGCAGAGCTAGAGAGCTCAAAACAGACTTCTAAGAGCCATGGGTTGTAATGAAGTTGCAGAAAAACAGAGAGATCAAATGATCAAGCTATTGCTGATCTCCAAAGTGTGCTAAAGACAGAAGAAGGAATTCCAGAGATAGTAAAAGAATTATGAGGGAGTTGGTGCAATCCATGAGCTCAAGATAGCCTAGAGAGCTGATTGAAGGAATCTAGTCCAGAGAAGCCTAAATCTATTTATAGAGCTAGTGGGATAAGATGGTATTCTAAACCCATAGGTGCAGTTGTAAACCAATGGAGTTAAGAGTGGAACTTGTAAAATAAGCATTACCATAATCCCAAAGAGCCTAGTCGAGTTGATTAGAACTCAAGGAGACGTAGCCCGAGATATCAGGGTGAAATCCACATTATATTGTGTTTAAAATAGCAACAAGAAATGCTAAAAATAGAAGTGATAAAAAACACATTGCTATAAATAGTAGTTTGGGTATCAGTGTTGGATTGAGCAACAGGGAATGAAAAATGGAAGTGCTAAAAATAGCATTCTATTTTTAACAGTTCGGGATGGATTCGAATTTTAGTCAGCCCCTGGACTAAAATAGGAAGTAAAATCGAATTTGATATTAACAACAGTTTGAAAATTAATTAATTAATTCATCTTGAGTTAATTAGTTGTGAAAAATCAAACATGAAGTCTATGCGAGGAAATGAAACATTTTATCTATTAATTGAGGAATTTATCCATCACTTAAAGAGATAAGGATGAGTTCTAATTTGAGTTGTAATTATTTGGCTCAGTTAACTGAGTCAAGTCCAGTTAGATTGATTTAAATAGTTTGTTTAAATTAATGTGAGTTTAGTTAGTTAATGCATGCTTGCATATAACTGTTGCACTTCAGATAACAGAATATTATCTCATGAATAACTCATGCATGTCAGTTCAGACAGAGACCCAATTGAGATCAAAGAAGGGACAGTGTACTATCAGTGGGATGAATTTTTCCTATAAAGGAAGCTCATCCATGGAGAAGGATTTATCTCCTTCAGGACTGCGTAGTTGGATCAAAGGTTAGTGAGTGTGTGAAGAGGCCAATTCACACAGGTGGCTACACTGGACCCCAATTAGAATTGCGCAAAGAAATAGGAGGCTTGGAGGGAAAACCAGAGGTTAGGTAGAGGACTTTGACTGTCTATGAGTAGCAGAGGTATTGCAGAGAGAGCAGGATAGCTTTTGAGCTAATTCTTTTTGTAATACTGGCTATATTTCCACTTGTATGATAATACAAAGTTAGGGTTTTAGGCCGAGTCTTTTCCCAGGTTATATCTTCTGTGTTATGTGTGATTTATTCCTTCTTATCAGTTATATGTGTTCTTATTGATGTTGCTCATGTTCGATTAAGCTTCCGTTAAATTGGTTGTAGAATTAGATCACTATTTTGCTTTAGTATATTACATTATCAGGTGATCTACAGGTGGGAATTTCTACATATTGTTGTCTTATGTGTTTTTTTATTTTCTGCATTTTACTGTTATGTGTATTTATATATCAGTTTAAGCAAATAAACTTAAGGCAATTAAGTAGTTAAAAGGAAACCCAAGCATACGCCTATTTCAAGTGCTTATTTCCGTAAATTATCAATCATAAGCATAGATCTTGGAAATTGTTTAAGCTTTGGAGTGGGAGAGGCTCTTGTAAGCTGACAAGAAGCCTTTAGTGCCCCATTTCAGATCAGATGGTATCAAAGCCCCAGGTTGATTAACCCCACCTTCAAAGAATGTGGTATCAGAGCTAGTTATATTCGAGCAAGATATACCAGAGTAGGTGGTATCATGAAGCAGGTGGTATCAGATCAGAATGCTTGATTGACAAAGCAATCTATATGCTTGGTTGACTTGAAAGGTGTTTGATTGTTTGTAAACTGACTATTGCTTGAGTTTTCTGAGGTGAAAGGAAAGCTATTGATAGCTAAGTCCAGGAGAGGACAAGAAGGAAGAATGGTTGAAGGCATTCTTCTTATCCCAAAGGACCTCAAAGTAATCCTTGAAGTACAAGAGGTTTGTTGCAAAAGGTTACTTGAATAATCTCTTTGTTAATCTTGTTTGAAGTTCTTTTGTTCATTTTGATAATGAAAAATTCTACAAGTGAGTCCTCAAAACCCTCCTTCATCACAAGATTTTGTGATAAAGACATGAAGCAAGACTTGTTCATCATGATGGACATGGTGAGAAAAATGAGTGTTGGACTTCGAGAGCAGTTGAATTCCATGAAGGAAGAGAAACAATTACTTTCTAACAAATTGCAGGAAGTGGAAGGCCAACTTCATATTGCAAATATAAAACTGGAAAGGGTGCATTGGAGACACAACTCCTTGTTGCCAAAGAAGCCTTCATCAAGTATAAGCTTGAAGAAGAGGTAAACAATTTCATTTTGTCTTCAAATTCCTCTAAGAATATTTATGTTGGTTCTTTTGAAAAACATACCAGAGGCATAGGGTCCAAGTTAATTTCCAAAATGGGCTATGAAGGAAAAGGATTGGGCAAATATGCACAGGGTATTGTTGAACCAGTAATGGTTGAGGAAAGGCCTAGGTATTTGGGCCATGGCTATGGACAATCTTATGGAGAAAGTTCCAAAGCAGCCATGAAGGCAAATGAAACATTTCCTAGAAGGAGTTTCATGTTAGATCTTCTAACTCAAGAGTGTAAAGATTGTATTCATGGGGAATGCAATAGCTTGAAACATCATTTTCAGGAAGAAGGTGTTCATAAGCATGTACTTGAACGAGAGAGTTGTGGAAACTCTGAAAGCAATGAAGAGATTGATGGTGTTCCAAAGGAAGCTACTTCTTCATTCAATTCACCTCCTCGTGAAGGTATTAAATGTGAAAAAGAAAGGTATAAATCTAGTTTTAATCATATTCCTTTTGATTATGTTAAGCATGATAAATTTCCATATAAGCATTGGAAAATAATTGCATGTTCCTTTTATGGTTTGGATAACCATAGTGTTTCTAGCTGTTGGAAGAGGATGGCTACATGCAGGAAACTTTGGAAGGAAAAGAAGCAAGAAGCCAAAGTTCCATTGGACAAGGAAAATCATGATGTTGAGGAGATGCACATGCATTGCACTTACTGCCATAACCAAGGACATATTGCTACAAAGTGTTGGACTCTGAATCCAACAATGCTTCCACAAAAGTTGAAGAAGGTGGAAAGAGAGAATCATAGGAATGGAAAGAAAGATTCCATGATTGATGTGTTTCAAGATGATTGACATGTTGATGTTGATGTGTAGACAAAGGTAGCACCTTTGAAATGGATTGGTAAGAAATGGTTAGAATTATTATCCAATTAAGATTGCATGTCTATTGATATAATGCATCTATTTGCATTTCTTTGTTAATGAGGTGCAAGTTGCAGGATTTTACTAAGAAGGTGAATGGAAAAGTTGAGTAGGAGACTCACTTTATTGTTGCAACATTATGTTCATTTCAGCTTCGAAAGTACAGTGTACTTAAGCGAAAGTTGAAGGATGGAATGCATGCATGAGAATGATGTGCATGAACACAGGGATGCTGATGATTCCCTGGTATTTAAAAATGTATGTGTGATTAACTTGAAGGGTTAATTACTTTGTTGTAAACATGCATGTCATGAAATATTGACTTGGGACAAGTTGATTTGGTCTCCAAGATGGACATGATGATGAAGTGTTTCATCTTTGAAAAAGAATCCTATAGTTCCTTTTCTACATGCTTGACTTGAAGGGTCAATTGTTTTAAAGGCATGTTTTGTTGGCTTGTTATCTAGTCAATCATTTGTATGCAGATGTAAAACCTGGAGGTGTTCACAAGATGTGAAATCTATTTCTTTTGACGAAGCAAGAGTTTAGGCCATCCAGTTTTGTCTGTAATTCTAGTGTTCTTGACAAGATGTTAATAGAACATTTTTGTAACAGGTACAAATATAAATTTTTGTGAAGAAGATGTAACTTCACATTTGTTTGAGCCACCTTGGATCAATGATCAAGGTAGAAAGGTTTAAACTACCTATTGTAACCTTCTTAGTAGGAGTTTTGTATGAACTCAAGGAGGAAGACAATTCTTAACTGGAGGACAAGCACACATCCAGGAAGGAAGGTGTTGAATATCTTCGAGTTTTGGCTCAAAGGCACTAGCTATGCAAGGCAAGTGTATGGAGGCTAAAAGAAGAGGGTGTTGTTACTCTCATCTATTGTTCAAATCAATATATCAGTCTTTTGGGGTCCAAAAGATTTCCAGTGGGGAGGCGTGATTAGAAAATGATCCTAGATGACTTTTTACTCAAAAATGAAATTCAAAGGATGCTCCTAGGAATAGTCTTATTGTGTAGATCTTTTAATCTGAATCTACCGCAATTTGAATGGACCAGAATGGACTCCAGATGAAGTAGCTATTGTAGAAAGACGTTGGCCCAATGTCCTTTAAAAATGAGGCATTTCCTTATAAAAATGGACTTAAGTTCCTCTAAGGAAATCACATCGGAAAAAAGCCAAAGGAGGGCTTAACCTCAGGCCTTAAGGATCCCTGATTGCAATCACTATATATCGTATTGGAGGAAGGCCTTCATGCGATATCAGAACCCCGGGCAGAATGACTTGCGATTATGATGAGTTGGATGGGTGATCAGCATCAGCGATATATGAATCAGATCGGCACAGTCCATTGGAAAGTGGTATAGACCCCCAAGCCATTGCGATTGCGATATGCGATGTGCCAATATCGGCAATCAGGATCGCAACCATATAAAGGGCCGTTGACATATGTGATATTGCGATGAGCGATGATGCGATCACATTTGGACTATTGGATCGCAATTTTAAACAAATGGTGGAGGATCAATGGTGCATACTGCATCGCTATTGTGTTAATTCCATGGATCGGGGCTCCTGCCTATTGCGATTGTGATATGCGATCAAAGCGCAGACCCGATGGGATTATAAATGCAATTGCATATTATTTGAAATGTGGATTCGTGAATTTTTTAGTCTATTGCTGTGTATTTGGGTTTCTTGGCCTTACACAATGCGATTGTGATAAGCGATTAAAGGACGGACCCGAGAGGATTATAGGGGCGATTGAACTTTATTTGAGTTCCGCCTAAATACTCATGATGTGTTTTTCATGAGTTTTCCTATGTGTTTTTGTTATGCTGTTATTTTTGGAATGTAGGCAGAAGAATGGTTGATTGTGTCATTTCCATTGGGAATAGTCCATTGCACATGTGCCATGCTATAAGTGAGCATTTCTGTAACAGGAATGTGTTATGAAGCACGTAGAGCTAGAGGGCCAGACACAGAGCCATAGAGCCAGACAGCCAAAGGGCCAGACACAAAACCACATAGGAATGATTCCTCATGATTGCACACAGAGGAACGGATGGAAGCCATAGAGTTAGAGGATTCTTCAAAGACCAGAGAGCCAAGTGAAGAAGCAAGTCTCCCTTCAGGATTTTTCCCTTAAGAGAGCAAGTCTCCCTTCAGGAGTTTTCCCTTGAGAGAGCAAGTCTCCCTTTGGGAGTCTCCCTTCGAGGATCTCACAACAGGCTCCCTTCAGGGAAGTTCTCTCTCTAGAGAGCTCATGCTGTAACATCCCATAGCCACAGAGTTGATAAAGGCAGAGCCACCAGAGGTTGGGGGCGAATGTCCCAGGGATGATTCCTCAGGATGAGGAAGGGAAAGAGAGACCGAGAACTTGAGCACCGAGAGCCAGAAAGCCTGAGAGATTTAGAGCCAGAGGGATAAGCAGAGGCAGAGCCAGATGGAAAAAACCATATAGCTAAGAGAGATAGATCCAGATGAGCTAGAAAGCTGAAAGCCAGAGCCAGTTAGCTAGAGAGCCAAAGCCGCAGAGCCAGAGAGCTCAAACAAACTTCTAAGAGCCATGGGCTATAATGAAGTTGTCAAACAACAAAGAGATCAAATGATCAAGCTATTGCTGATGTTTGAAGTGTGCTAAAGATAGAAGAAGGAATTCCAGAGACAGTAAAAGAACTATGAGGGAGTTGGTGCAAGCCATGAGCTCAAGATAGCCCGGAGCACTGATTGAAGGAATCTAGTCCAGAGAAGCCTAAATCTGTCTACAGAGTATGGAAAGCCAGCGAGATGAGATGGTATTATAAAACCATAGGTGTAGTTTTAAACCAATGGAGTTAAGTGTGGAACTTGTAAAAGAATCATTACCATAATCCCAAAGAGCCTAGTCGAGTTGATTAGAGCTCAAGGAGACGTAGCCCAAGATATCAGGGTGAACTCCATATTATATCATTGTCTTATGTGTTTGTTTATTTGCTGCATTCTATTATTATGTGTGTTTATATATCAGTTTAAGAAAATAAACTTAAGGAAATTAATCAGTTAAAGGAAAACCCAAGCATACACCTATTTCAAATGCTTATTTCTGCAAATTATCAATCATAAGCATAGATCTTGGAAATTGTTTATGCTTTGGAGTGGGAGAGGTTCTTGTAAGCTGACAAGAAGCCTTTAGTGCCCCATTTTAGATCACTCCTACGACACCCCCATGTGCTTTCACGAGGATCTGACTTCGTTCAAATTTAGGTACATACCTTCGCAATATCTCATCATTTCCCATTTTGTATAAGTGCCCCGCGATGACAGAAAAATCCACCACGAGCACCACCAATTCCTTCTTCTGTTGGATGGAGTATTCCTTTGGTGTAGTCCCTATTGTCAAAAAGTGGATTATATCTTCAAAGTGTCCGTCTGCGATGCACACAACAAAGAGCTATGCATCAGGTAATCCTTCCTCCAAACTAGTAGGTTCCTCGCCCATCTCAATGTGCGACAAGTGATCCAGTCCTGCATTTAGGCATCCAAGTTTTACCATGAACTCAAAGTCATATTCTTGGAACAATAAGATCCACCTACATATGTGCCCCCTAAGCGCAGGCTTATTGACCAAGTAATTTAGTGCGGAATGGTTTGTGTACATCTTGAAATGTCCTCCTAGCAAATAGTGTCAGTATTTTTGGAGCGCATACACCATAGCCAATCCCTCGCACTCGGTTATGGAATAGTTCTTTTCAGCTTTGGAAAATCTACGACTTGAAAACGCGATAGGGTGATCCAAGCCCTCTCCGCCCTCTTGTGTGAGCACCTCTCCCACCATAATACACGACGCATCAACATGGACATGAAACTCCATATCCCATTTTGGGAGGACCATGATTGGAGTGGAGGCCAATTTCCCCTTTAGGACATCCAAGCTCTTCATGCAATCATCATTCAAGCAAAATGTGACATCCTTTTTCAATAGTTTCTCCATCGATGCAGTGATTTGGGCATAGCTTTTGATGAACTTCCTATAGTACCCTGTGTGTCCCAAGGTAGCGTGCAACTGTTTAACACTTCATAGTGTTTCCAAATTCAGAATTACTTCAATCTTTGCGGGGTCTACCATTAGTCCCTGTTTGTAGAC
The DNA here is from genome assembly GCA_000404065.3 of Pinus taeda. Lineage (NCBI taxonomy): Eukaryota > Viridiplantae > Streptophyta > Pinopsida > Pinales > Pinaceae > Pinus > Pinus taeda. Next base: position 100,371 of record APFE030320939.1, read on the forward strand.
CACATGTCCCAGTAGGTTCCCAAAGGGAACGAGGAATGTGTACTTCTTAAGGTTCAGCGCGATCTTGTGTCATCGGCAAGTATCCAACATTAAGTGTAAGCTTGCTACATGGTGATTAAACAATCCAAAGACAGTCCAATCATCCAGATAGACCTCGAGGAATTTGTGGATATATTCTTTGAAGGTAGCAACAACTATGCACGAGAATATGGCTGGCGCATTTTTTAACCCAAATGGCATGACAATGTATTGAAAGCATCCCCATTTAGTGACGAAGTTGGTCTTGCTCCTGTCTTCTGATGCGATTTTGATTTGGTGGTACCCTGAGAACCCATAGGTGAAAGAATATGCTTCTTGCTTGCCAACATTTTCTAATACTTCATCTATGAATGGGGTCGAGAATGGGTCATGTACACAGGCACCATTCAACTTCCTAAGGTCCACACATACTCTTATCTCGCCCTTTTACTTTTTTTCCTATACTAACATAGGCTTGCCTAGTTAGATTCTTCCACCAGCTCAATAATTCCTGCTGTGAGCATTTTGTCTAGTTCTACGCGGACCTTTTCCTTGTACTTCAGATTCAAGCGGTAAGGCCTCTGCTTAACTAGCTTTGCTTCGGGTTTTAGGGTGATCTTCATCATCACTAAATCACCAACAATCCCCTTTAAGTCCGTAACCTTGGTCAGGAATAAGTCTTGGTACTCGCGGAGTAGCTCAATGTCCTTATCCACCGTGGCATCATCCCAATAGTCACCGAGCGTTGCATACTTCGGTTAAGTCTCCATCCCAATGTTTACCTACTTCATTTTTAGCGGTGCGGTGATGTCAGGATCTTCAATCAATGGTACTTGAACCTCACGATAGCCTTCAGTTTCTAGAGTGTTAATTTTTTGTGAATCCTCATCATCCTCCTCAATATTTACATTGTAACATTCTAGCGCGCAGCTCATCTGGGTCACCCATTCTGGCTGAAGAACTTCCATTGGTTCCTGGGGTATTCTGAAGATAGTTGCTTTTACAGCTTGTAGCGCATCATCAACATTATCCCACCAACGATCCTTAAACGTGAAGGTTAACAGGAACCCTTTGCACAAGATATCACATTCGCTCGTGCCATGGCGGAGCTCCGTCTCAGTATACCAATTCATGGGTATGATATCCAGGGTATGATAGAACAAGTTTACCCACTCAGGCTGTGGCTCTTCCTCGTAGACCTTATTCCATTTTGCAAGGTGTGCACATGTATCATCTCGTCCATCATACTTGTCTGTTAGCCACATATGAGGCATCCCAAACCACATGCGCACCATCCTTTGGCATTCACACCAGTCCTCAAAACTTCTTTAATGTGTACCCCACCATCTTGTAGGCGTACCGTGTAGTACCCATTTCAGAGCGTCGAAATGTTGTTGTTCCGATACTTCTCTTTCAAATTTATTCAGGAAATCATCCACCTCGCTCAACCTGTCATACATAGGCATATATCTTACCTCTATTGCCACATAGTGTAGTGACCTTGTCATCATGTTACAGTTGAGCGTGGTTACCTCATGTAACCAGTTCTGCCATCATTCTATTTCCTCATCTAAACCTGAGGTGTAAGAGCTTTCGCGCTCCCATGAGAGTCTGCCATCCACTGTTGGATTCACCTAGTCTCGCTCTTGCGTGATTATCTTGTAAATATAGTCTAGATCATCGTCACTATTGTAGTCACACACTGGCTCTGTGTAGTGTGATCCTTCCGTAGGGTCTAAAGGTACCACTACGCGCAGTGACTTTTTCTCAAAAATCATCTTGCGCTTTTTTAGATTTATCATTTCATTCATGTCAATGGCCCAATCTATTCCTAGTAGGGTGGGATAGGGATTGTTGTCATCAACAATCTCTATCACTTTGAAATTTGCAAGTGTGCTCACACCTTTGATATCTACTATTATTCCCTGCAATCTTCCCATAGGTTCAGAGTTAATTTAGCCAAACAAATCCTGGTACTACTGGCCCTTTCAGCAGCAATCCGTGGAGCATGGAGTGAGGTCTCACTCGAAGTAGTATGATAGGGTGATAGAACCAGGTTTCCACACCACGGAGATGTCTGATGAGTTCAAGTGGTCCACAGTTTGACCCTACACACACTTTCCCGTACCTCGCAACCTGATATACTACCTTTGCGCAACCCTACCGAGGGGTTGAACATTGCACTCTGCATTATTACCCAAGACCTCAATGGTATTCCAATGCTAGTTAATTAAACTTGTCTACTTGAGTGCTTTAAGTCTACTTAACAATATAAACCATTCATATAGGTGTGCACAGTAGATAAACAATATATTTGAAAATCATATCAAACATGCATTAACCCAAGAACAGATAAACAAAATTATGATAAACCTTCTCTTTATTAATTCCTTCCTCGATTACAGACTTGATTCTGCCCTGCGCATTCAGTTGTAGGGGTCCACACACTCAACTTTGGACTACTATGCCTCTATGCACTCAACTGCAGAGCCTTCTCCTACTCTATGACCCAAAAACACACTTTACACTTGTGACTCAATCAGTTAGACTTGTTACTCTTCTCCATCCTTATCTATCTTGTACACTTAGAGCCTCACTCTATTTATACAATCCCATGGTCTGCGGACCATGGGTAAGTCTATCTAGCCGAAATTACATTACAAAACTAGGGCGGACAACCCCGTGACTCTATTATACTTTCACGCCTCACGCCCGCAACTCACGGAGCTTTACAACAAAATTCGGTCAAAACTTGGACTTTGAGCCCCAAAACATGCCTTGGGAGGATTCAATGCCCAACAAAACTCCAAGTTTAGTTTGTAGTAGCGATAATGCCATAAGAAACCCTAAATTAATAATGTGGAGTGTTGTTTGAACTAACTTGGATAATATGTAATATTGGTTATTTCTCTATCAAATCAATTTGTTCCATAATGAGAACACAAGTCAAGTTAATTGTTGTTATCTCAAAATAGTTAATACTTCTAACTCAACTAAACCTAACCTATGTACCACTCAACTTAATATTCCATAACCAAAGAATGGATCATAAGTAACAAATTAAATGGTATGCCAAATTGGGTATTACCCCTAGCTTATTTCCACATTAACCAATTTCTTTTAATTATATATGATCAAAATATTTTTACCCTATAGCCTATGAATCATCAAACAATGCCCCAACACTTGAAATGATGTTTTCCTATTATTTAACTCAACCAATATGATAAGTATATTTATTTAACTCAACCAATGTGATAAGTATATTCATTTAGTAATAAAATAACACTCATAAACAAAAAAATGGATCATGAATATGGTTGTTGGATTATTTTATTGGTAGCTAATTCTTGTATAAAATGGTATGTGAAGAGTGATAATGACTTGAAAGTTGTACATACTTGCATTGGTTAAGAGAAATATTTTTAGGTGGATGAATTTATATAGATTAGCAATCATAAGTTCATACTATTTATAAACATGTATAGTCCATCCAACAAAAATACCATGAATTAAAAAAAAAAGTATTTTTCAATCAAGTTATTATACTAATCAGGGCTTAAAACATTGGTAGATAAGTTGTCCAAAAGAGGTTGATATACATTGTCAACCTTTAGAAATAAGGGTTCACATCAATGTTAATACTATAATTACATATATCTCCATATATTATAAAATAATAATAAAATAAATTTGATAATTATAATGAATTAGCAATTATATATTTATATCTTATGAATATGTATAATATTTGGATTTAGGACATTATATGGTGATCCCTAATAATGACTTAAAAAGATTGATATATCCTTCCAAGGAGATTCTCAAGTTATTTTAGGCATCCATTTATGTGTGTCTGAATTTGTACAATGGCTATTGTAATAACATTATAAGGTAACCTTAAATTTGTCATTTAACAAAATAGAAAATAATGATGGACACCTTTTCAAAGAATAAGTATGATAACTATGGCAAGTGAGGGTAAATAAATTTTTAATTCAAATATTGACAGCCATTAAGTTTATACTAATATTTTGTTATTGTTAGTGAATCTAGGGAAGGAAGATATTAATAATAAGTGCAAAGGCAAAAAAAGAGAAAAATTAAGGTTAATTGGAGGATTTCTACAAGTTGGTATTAGAGCACCCATTCACACATTGGGCCTTCGAACCATTGTCACTTTCTATTATGATATTTATTATATGATTGAACTAATGTAACTTGATGATGGTTGAAGTAGGTATAATGTATAGAAGAGGATCTGAAAGGAGTAGGGTTGCAAGAGACTATGGCATGGTGCCACTTTCACAACCAACTCTTATCCCACCACCTATTGATAGGGAACATATTATGGAGAAAGAACATGTTCATGTTGGTAAATTGTTGAACTTAATGAGATCCGTTCAAATGATTTGTGAGGACTTTATGAGGCATTTAGATTGGGAACAGGGAGGACCCATTGATCTAATTGAGGGGCCCAAAACCTAACAAGAAACAACATGTATCGAGAGCTAGAGAAAGTAAACTTTCTAGAGTTTGGGGGTCCATAGATGGATAAGCACAAAAAACTTGGCTTGAGAACATGGCTATATGTTTTTATTTGAGGGATTACACCTAAAATGTGAAGGTAAGTGATGGTCATGATTAGAAGGAAATTTCCTTATTATGGTGGAAGACACTCTTTCCATAGTTTGGGATGGATATTTTAGAGGTAACATGATAATTTTTCAAGGAAAAATTCAGGGAACGTTACCTATCATAGGAATTCATTGAAAGGAAATTGAATGATTTCAATGCCTTAAAACAAGGTATTTAGTCTTTACCTAAGTATGAAGCCTAATTCATGGACCTACTCAAATATGTTCCACACTTAAACGTATAAAAGCTAAGGGTGAATAAATTTGTTTATGGACTAAATTATAGCATCTGAGCCAAGGTAAGGATTTTGATTCCTTGTACCTTGCATGAGGCAGTGTAGAAATCCATCATTGTTGAAGAGGATATTTTGACTAGTGGACTGAGCAAGTCCACCAAGGTTTGTTGAGATAGGCGTACCTATTGAAATAGTTCATAGCACAAAAACCACTAGAGGACCAGTCTAGCCATAACATATGGTCAATAGGGAACCAAAGGCCACCATATCAGCCTCTAGCATAATAGTCATGATCTACATCACAACATTAATAGTCGAAAGCACAAAAGTCACGCCACTTAATGCATTATCGCCTCACACCATAGTTTTGTGTTGCACCCCAACAACACTTAACATAGTAGTTTGGTTCATACCAATAGAGTTCCAGGCCAACATTCAATTCAATTGGTAGTGGGAGCTAAGCTCCTAAGATGGGGTGTTAGACTTGTGGAGGTCCACACTAAGAGAGATATTTCCCTTAATGACAAGGTAAGTCCAACCTAGTACAATAGCAGGCCACAATGGGGGATATGGGAAAGGCTCACCAGATCCATGTGACAATGAACAATCACCATGTTGAGCACTAGTCCAGTGTACTCGAGATGACATGTACTTTCAATGATATAATCTTTGTTGTTTTAATAGAATTAGTAGCTACTAAATCTTTTATTTCACATAAGGCGTTATCAAAAATCAAACATGAGGAAATTTCACAACATGAATTTAGGCAGGTAGAGATGGCTTATGGTATGAAAATGAATGTAGGTAAGCTAGTAAGAAATTATGAGATAAAACTTAAGGTGTTTAGGACTAAGATATCATTATATACTATAGTCCTATGATCCCGGGAGACTGATTAGAGTAGCACGAGGAAGTCTTAGAATGTAAGGATAAGTTGTTAAATTTCGTTGAAAATAATGGTCAGAGGAAATCCCTCATGGGGAAGAAGTGAGGGGTATCTCTAAGGTTCATCTTGTCGATGCAAATGAAGATATGTAAGAAAAATGGGTGCTAGTTATACACATTTTCATCATTAAATAAAAATGAGCAGTGACCATGTTATCACTCAGGTTGTCCCTAGGCTCCTATTAGGGATACAACCGAGGTAACCACAAGCCAATCTTCTGATTGCAAGTTCTAGCCCACCTGCAACCGGAGAGGGCTCTCTCCTTTAGATTCAACCTCAGTTGATCTGGATTCAACCTTAGTTGATGATTTTAGGC
>APFE030320939.1:106990-125718 GCA_000404065.3 Pinus taeda
ATTGGGAGGAAGGTAGGATTCTCGAGTAAAGAGGCACAGTAAAGTGTAATAAGTTTTGAACCATTGGGCATGGAGTCACAGATTGAGGCATGCAAGCGTTTTCTTGGTCACAAGGGGATACAGAGCAGGATAGCCACGCAGGATACAACATTGAAGCTGCTGAAAGTACGGAATGAACATCAGGGATGAAAGGCAAAAGAGAATCATTTCATCATGCTGACAGAAGGGAGAAATGGATGAGTGGGATCCCGGAGCAGTTAAGAATTCCAAAGACATGCACCCATATACGAACGAAACAGGGTAAACTAGAGAAGTTAAGAATTCTAGCTCATGACCATTTCAGAAGAAAACATCGAAAAGTGCAGAAATTGAACTTAAGGTGTACTTAAACAAATCTTAAGCTATTCTTTTTTTCTGCAACTTAGAATGGCGAAAGATGATAAAAACATAAAATAAACAGGGAGGAAGAACACTTATTGGATCATGCAGAGACACAGGAATTCCGTGATCATTCCTTGGCCCAGAGAAAACAACAAGTTGTTTCGCAATCCATGCCTTCAACAATCTTTGATTATGAAAAAATGACAGTTACAGTGCGAGTCTTTACTAAGAGAAAATTGCTGGAACTAACCAACAACTACTACTACCAACCAACCAACCCCTTACAATATCGCTTCGGGTGGTATTTATAAACAAAATATCAGGAAGACATCATTACAAGTGACCGTGACAGGTCTGCTTAGAACTCCTCAAAAAATCTAAATGCTGCTGGAAATAAATGCAAGTAAATCTTTTTGGCTGCGCTGGGGGCAGATGAATTGGAACAGGTGACGAAGTGGCCCTTGGGGCCCAGATGCGTTGCTACTGAAGTGAATGTGCTTTGGGGCTGCAATTCGACTTTGGTGCGAATTGAATGTGCAATTATTATGATTTGAGAGCATCAAGTGATTTTGCTCTCCTCCTATGGATCTGCTAAAAGATATTCAATTTCTCTTGCTTTGGGCCGCCGCTCAAGATATTCTCTCATACACTTTGCAGCTACATTGATGATTTCCGCCGTCGACTGATACTCTTTGAAATGCTTGAAGCCTGCTGATTTGATCTGATACACTTTGAACTCTGTGAATGATCTGCTGCTGTCTTTAAACCGGATCCTTTGGCACGATTGGGCGATTTCGGGCTTTTTCGGCGCGCAGTGGGCTCGGCAATCAGAAGATTCCCTGAAGATTCCTCGAAATGGCCTATTTCCCGTAGCGATGTGCGAATAGCGCTTCGCGCTATTCGCGTATCGAAATCTGCCTCTGTTTCTTGATCTGGAGCTCCGAAGTGCGACTTTTCTCCTTGCGCGAAGCTTTTTCAGCTTTTCTGGCTGTTGACGTAAGCACTGCGTCGGCTGTACGGCGGATGACGTCATCAGTGGGTCCCTGGTACAGCGCGACGTGGTGGGGTACTGGTGGATTGTGGTGAAGAGACTCCGATGCGATATAGCGATATCGCGTCGACCGGAAAGAGGGGGATCATTGGGTTGGGCGTGTGGTGCTTGCGATTGCCGATATGCGATATCGCGATATCGCATCGGGGGAGACGGAGGGGTGAACAGATTGGACACTCGGCGCTTGTGATCGCCAAACGCCGATTTCGTGATATCGCATCGGCGGGGAACGGATGGGCAATGTTTTGCATGAAAGTGAGATGGCGAGGTTGCGATGCGAAAACGGCTTTGAAGGGGGAAAAAGCTAAGTAAGTGGGTGTGAAGGGCCTTTGAAGTTTCGGAAGGGGTCCGACTACTTCGGGGGAGTTTTATACTTAGGAAGAAGTCCAAAGTATGTGGAAGGTGGTTTCAGAGGTTGGGTTCTTGCTTAGTTTCTGATAAACTAAGCAATTCCCGGGACTTGCTATGGTTATTTTGCAACCAGGGGGAGGGAATATTACATAGGGGAATTTACTTAATATTAATACGGGGACGGGAAACATAGGGAGCTATATAATAATGTTAGTGGTTAGTGTGGAGGTGGCAAGAAAGCGCTAAGTTTGGGGGAAACTTAGGCTGTTGCAGGGGGGTAGGACCATACTTCGGGAGAAGATATGGAACAACTTTGAGCAAAGCAGATCTTTACTCAACCAGAGTGATGAAGATGATGAACTAAAGAGGTGTGAAGCAGATCTTGACCTCTTTTTGGGGATGTCAGTTAATGATTGGGGGAAAGCAGAGAAGGGGAGTTAGTCATACCTCATTTGAGCCTTTTGCTTACAAATATTTGCTGATTATGTTCTGCGTGATATGATACCTGCAAACTTGGAACTTGTCAGCAATTCAACAGCCTCAGAACTACCTACCCAGCCTACTTCCTAGCATTTTTTCTTCTTTTGCTTGGGGGTGCACTTAGATTGGCAAACCCATCATACATTTTCTTTTGAGCTTCCTATCTACATACTACCCTTATTTCCTTCCAGAGCCCAGATTAGACTGTTGACTCTTCTGTTTCTCTACCTATCTAAGAGTCTCATTAAACTGTTGGATAGACTTACAATCTCTATATTCTAAACATGAAATTTAAAACCTAGGAGACCAAGATTAAACTGTTTGGACCTCCCTTTAACTAAAATAGCGATACCAGGAAAATTTTACAAAATTTGAAGGCAATTGAATGAATCTTGAAGTAGCCCTCTTCATTTGGAGACTGTTTGAGCAAATATGGAGCGTTGCAGCAAGCAAAGTACGACATATTTGGCCTGTGAAATGCCAATCATGAAAAATGAATACCTGCTACAGCAGGAGCTAACAGTGGCTCCACTCGGGGATGGCTTCTCCTTGTGGGAAGTCAAGAACAGCAGGCCAGAACGCCTTGATTTGAGTTTCTTGCTGTCCTCTACAAAACTGGGAAGCATCGCCTGCTTTCTTCCGCGTGTTCCCGGTACTATAAACTCTAAAAAGTCAAAAAGTATGTACAAATCAATCATCACCTGCTCTTTTAAGCAGGGGGATCATTGTAGTGCTTCAACATTTGGCCGTTGATCGGGCCTTCTTCCGCTGTGCTGTTATCAAGCGATTTGAGAAAGTAGGTGTTATTGCCTTGCACAGCGCTGATAGTGTACGGACCTTTCCACAGAAAATCAAATTTAGCGTGTTTGCCCTTGTCTTCTCTCCTTGCATACCATCTTAGGACTTTGTTGCCTACCCGGAAATCTTCTGCTTTGGTTCTCTTGTCGAACATTTTTTGAGTTTTTCCTGTAGACTTTGAGCTCGATTGAAGACTTCTTCTCTGGTTTGCTGAAGATGAATGGTCTGATTAATCCTTCTCTGCATGTCATTCGGTTCAGCCTGGATTTCTTGTAACAGTTTGATAGTTGGTATGCCCAGAGATGAAGGGAATCTAGCTTCCATGCCATACACAAGTTCATAGGGGCTCATCCCGATGGATTTCTTGGTGGTCATTCGATCTGCCCATAGGGCGCTGATGAGCTTCTTATGCCAGTTCTTTTTGTTGTCTTCTAGCATCTTCTTTATGATATTGATGAGGCTCTTATTGGAGGACTCGGCTAGGCCATTTCCTTGGGGGTAATAAGCTGTGGAGTGCCCTAAGGTAATGTGGTACTTGTGGCAAAAGTTAATGATTTTATTGGATTTGAAGGCAGCTGCGTTGTCGGTAATGATCTTCTCCGGGCAGCCAAATCTGGACAGGATATTATTTTCGAGAAACTGGATGATGGTGGAGTCATTGGCTTGCCTACAGGGGACGGCTTCAATCCATTTGGTGAAATAGTCGGTGGCTATTAGAATCCATTTGCGTTGGCCTGAGGAGGAGGGGTGAATTTCTCCGACGAAGTCAAGACCCCATTGTTGAAAAGGTTTTTCAGTTGAGATGGGCTTTAGGGGCAGGGGTAATAATTTTCTTTTGCCTTCAAAGTTTTGGCATTTATGGCAAGAGGCAGTAAATGCTTTCACATCTGTAAACAAAGAGGGCCAGTAATAACCGGCCCGCAAGATCTTGTCCGCCGTGGATTTCCAGTATAAGTGGCCTCCGCAATCACCTGCATGAAATTCTCTCATGACGCTGTTAGTTTCATCTTCAGTTAAACATTTAAGCAAAATGCCTTCATAATTCTTCCAAAATAAAGCACCATCTATGACACAGAAGTTTGATGATTTCATTCTTAAAAATCTTTTTTTAGTTCTGGACAATCCTGTGGGAGTGCACAGGTTCAACAAAACAAAACAAATATCAGAATACCAAGGGGATTGTGTGAAAGTATCACTGATTTGTGGAGTCGCCAGCTCCTCTTCATCGTCCAGCTGATTAATGTCAAGTGCTTGGAAATTTGTTTTGGCCATCAGCTTAGCTAGCCCTTGTCCTTTTATGAGCTTGGTGGGCTTTATCTCAATGTCGTACTCAAGGATGCTAGCAATCCATTTGCCTCTCCTGCCTTCCAATCCTTCTTGAGTTAATATGTCCTTTACAACCGCGTTAGGGACATATGCGATCACATGAGAGTAGAGGATATAAATTCTAAAATCTTTAATAGCTTTGACCAGGGCGTAAGCTTGCTTTTCCATGATTTGAAATTTTAGGGGCGTGTCTCTCAGAGCTCGACTGAAGAAAGCTATTGGTTTCTCATTTCCCTGATTTTCTTTCTGCAGAAGGACTGCTGCTATGGTATGTTCTGATGCGAAAGAAAAAATGATCAAGTCTCGGTCAAATTGAGGACTGGTTAGGACCGGTGTTTGAGTCAAGGCCGCTTTTATACTCTCAAAAGCCTGCTTGGCCTCAAGGGACCATCTCACCTTGGCATCCTTTTTCAACATGTTACTCAATAGCCTCATTGACTCAGCTAGATTGGGGATAAATCTTCTTAGGAAGTTGATTTTCCCAAGGAATCCTTGTAGCTCCTTCGTGTTTCTTGGGTAAGGGATTTGGAGGATAGCCTGAATTCTTTCTGGGTCGATTCTGATCCCATCTTTTGATATTATGTGCCCTAATAACCTACCTTCCTCCAGGGCGAACAGGGACTTCTTCGGGTTCAAGGAAATACCGAATTTCCTACATGTGATAAAAATTTGCCTTAAGTGCTTTAGGTGTTGTGAGTCAGATTTGGAAAATGGGGTTAGGTCATCCAGGTAAACCACAAGGAAATCATGTATTTCCTTAGCGAAAGTGATATCCATTGCCCTCTGAAAGGTGGCTCCGACGTTTTTCAGCCCAAAAGGCATTTTAACGTATTTGAACGTTCCCCAGGGCATAGTGAAAGCTGTTTTGTCCTGATCATCTGGGTGAACTAGAATTTGGTTAAATCCCGAGAATCCATCAAGTAGAGAGATCCTAGAAGAACCCACCACCCTTTGCAAGATGTGATCCATTTTAGGCAATGGGTAGTGGTCCTTTAGGGAGACTTGGTTTAAGTTTCTCAAATCTACACACAGTCTTATCTCTCCTATTTTCTTCCTGGTAGGGACTAAGTTGGATACCCATTCCGAGAATCTGATAGGCGCAATGATCCCTGCATCAAACATTGTTTTTATTTCTTTTTCAATCATAGGGAGAAACATGGGGTTGATTCTCCTGAGTTTTTGTTTGAACGGTTTCTGGTTCGGCTTCAGGGGAATGGTATGCTGGATGACTGAAGTGTCATAGGACTTCAAGTCCTCATAACTCCAGGCAAACACATCTTGGAATTCTTTGAACAGATCCACATATTTGGGCTTTTGGTCAGGAGGCAGGTTTTTAGAGAGTTTGATCATCTTGGGATGTTCTGCTGTTCCTATGTTGTATTCTTCTATGGCGGCATCCAAAGGTTCCATTTTTGGTTTTCTGGCTACATCGTTGCTGTCGAACATGTCTTCCAATGGGGTCAGGCCAGCAGGCAAGATATTTCCTTTTAGGTGCATAAATTCTTCTTCTGCCTCAGTTGCCTTAGGTGAGCAAGACTGTTTCAGTTGCCTTATGTTTGTGCTGTCAAAAATAGTCGGGCTGAGTATCTGTTCAGCCATGGGGGTTGTTAGCGTCATGTGATCTAGTTGCTGTGTTTCTGGTGTAGCGTCCATGTCAATGTTGGTGCTAGAGAATTCCCCTTCCAGAGTTAAAAAATTGTTAATCTGGACATCATCTTTGAATACCTGCCAATTCTCGACATTGTTAGGAATTGACGGTCTATGTTTTACTTCTGCAGTGAAGTGGTGACTTGGTCCAAAGGGGAACCTACAGGTGCTGGCAAAGGTAGCTAAGCTATGAGCATGAATGTTATTTTCTCGTGCGATTTTGGTCAGCTCAAAATCACTGAAGGTGCTAAGCAATTCGCTGGCCGTGGCTCTATAATCTCTCATTCTACTGTCATTGGTGACGAAATTGCCCTTTATCTGTTGTATAATAAGGTCTGAATCGCCTAGGATGGAGATTGTGGTAGCTCCCAAGGTTTTGCGCAGTTTGAGACCTAAGAGGAGGGCTTCGTACTCTACCATGTTGTTTGTACATTTAAAATTGAGTCTATAAGCGTGGCCTTGTGCATGATTTTCGTGAGTTTTATAAATCCACACTCCAGCCCCTGCTCCTAACTTGTCAACTGCACCATCGAATTCTAAATACCATGAGACTTCTGGTCCGAGGCGCGTTTTGGGAATTTGAGGGGCCTGCAGCGCAGATGAACTGGTGACTTCTGTTTCGGGGTTTTCTTCCAGTCCTGGGCTGGTCGTCTGGGCTGTAGAAATAATTTCAAGTGAGTTGTCGGCTGGCCTGACACTAGCATTGGTTTCTTGTTCTAGGGCTAGCGGTTCATCAGGATTTGGAAGACTTGTATTATCATTAAACAAAATAAAAGAATCCATATCGGAATGGATTGAGTATATTGGAAAATTTTGGGGTTTCTCCTCACTGCTCACCACATATTTCATCAGCGTTTCCCTATAAAGTCTCTTTGGTTGCCCAAAGACGGATATAGTGGCGTAAGAGAGGTCGAGTTGAAGGGATCCTTGCAGTTTTGCTCCCCATGATCAGGATAGCAGCATGCCATACTTTGTGGGTATGTCAGCTACTACTACGTCCATTAGGATCGTTTTGTTCGGGAATTGGACTAGGGATACACAAAGATCTTTGATTAAGACTAGGCATTTGACTTGACTTGAATCGAATGAATACAGGTCCTTATAGGGTCGGGTGACATCGAGGTTTAACTTCTCCATTACGGCTTTGGGCATGAGGTTGTGTGAGGCGCCTGAATCAAACATAGCATTGTGCAATATCTTGTCGTGTATGTGCAGGCTGATGTAGAAAGGTGGAACAGGTCCGAATGCTATTTTTCTGTCAACCTCTGGCCCAAATAGTATTTCCGGGGTGTCATCCAGAATATTTACATCATCCCTAATTTCAGGCAATTGGAGTGATTTTTGAATTTGTTGTCTGTACACAGTGTGCTTAGCCACTTCTGAGAGGGGGATGGAGATTTTGAGCTTCCCGATTTCGGCTTCTAGGCTGAATGGCTTTTCTGCTGGGTTTCGGGTATTAACACCGGCGAGTTTTTCGTTCTCCGGCGTATCTTTTGTATTTCCCTTTGGGATGTGCGTATCGCTATGTATGACTGTCTGTGGTTTCTCTGTTCTGGGAACATTTTCATGAATGCTTTCCAGGTCTTTTCCAGGGCGGGACAAGTGTATTGGTTGTTCTATAGAACCCTGTGTTTCTGTTACATCCTCCACAATAACTTGTTGCGAATTTGGGACCTGGTTATCAGTTGTATGACCGTTGGTGCTTTTCCCTTTAGCCTTGTTTGGCTGTTTACCATCCTTTGTCTTGCTAGGCGGAGACACATCAACTGTTCATGTTCTCAGTTTGTATTGCTTATGTACCTCATACATGGAAGTGTCATACCCTTGTTTAAAGTCAAAGGATTCTCCCGATTTAGTGCGGAATTGCTCTATATTAAGGTATGGGGGGGCTTCTTCCATGAAGGAGGATTGCTGTCCGTTTTCTGAATCAACCAGGTTCATCAGGGTCCCATCTGTGGGATCAGCAGAAGTAGATGCCTCGGCCAAGTTTTCTTGGAAAGGAGGTCTTATGTCATGATCCTGGTTGGCCCTACCAATGTTCATGTTTTGGGTTTTTCTGAAGTTTGGGTTCCTTGCGGTGTTGGGCTGTTGATTTTCCCATGCAGTTTTTCTCTCCACGTTGTCTAACCTATCCACCATTCTGTTCATGGAAGTGATGATTGCCTCCATTTTTTGTTCGTGAGAGGAGGGCTCTTCTTTGAAAGTTGTTTTTCTCTCGGATCTTGTTCTGTTTCTTTTGGCGATTAGGTTTGCTTCTACACTTACCGCGGCATCTTGCATTTCTGCAAGGCTTTGAGGGGCTCTTTCCCTTAATTGATACGCCATCTCGGCATCAAATCCATCTGAGAATTTGTATAGAGCAAGGTCGGGTGGAGGTCTTAGATTCGGTGGTATCGCGTTGTAAACATTATTAAATCTGGCACAGTAATCCAGAACAGCTTCCCCAGGTCCTCTCTTGATAGAATCATATTCGGATAGAATGTGTAGGGGGTCCTTCCTTTTCTCCCATCTGTTAATGAAGGTTTGGTATAAGGCTTCCGGATTTAATATTGAATTGGGTGGAAGTGCCCTAAACCAGGTTCTGACATCACCGGTTAGACTTTGAACAAATATTTTCATCCTTACGCTCTCATCATCTATTTCATAACTCTCGAAATAATCCTGCATTTTTTTCGTATGTTGTAGGGCGGTGCAAGAGGTTGTGCCATCAAAGTAAGTGATTTTCGATTGATAGTCCTGGGGCATTGCCCCGGGATTAGCGGGTAGTTGTAATGGTGTGTATCTAGCCATGATTACGGGAATTAGCGAAACGCCTAAAGTGAGAGGGACCATAGGGATAACCGGGGATGAGGGAGTAGCCGATGGGCTATGGGTATGGGGTTGAGGTGTGGAAGAGCTGCTGGGAGAAGGGGGCGATGAGCCAGAGGAATTCGGGGTGGACCGGACTAGAACTTTGATGGGGGTTGGCACAACAATCGACTGAATTACTTCAGGACTAACAGGGGTCTGGCAGTCTTTTTGTTTTTGCTGCCTGATGATCTTCGGAATTAGATTAGGATTTCCAACAACGGGTGGATTATTGGGATCAAGATTTGATTGTGTATTACGTGTTAGCTTCTTAGGAGCCAGCGTGTATTACATGATTGATTGCATTGATTTATCTGAGGAGGTCCCCAGTGGAGTCGCCATTATGTTATCACTCAGGTTGTCCCTAGGCTCCTATTAGGGATACGGCCGAGGTAACCACAAACCAATCTTCTGATTGCAGGTTCTAGCCCACCTGCAATCGGAGAGGGCTCTCTCCTTTAGATTCAACCTTAGTTGATCTGGATTCAACCTTAGTTGATGATTTTAGGCTAGCTTTCTGACTTCAAGGGAATGTTGACTGTGATTGGGAGGAAGGTAGGATTCTCGAGTAAAGAGGCACAGTAAGGTGTTATAAGTTCTGAACCATTGGGCATGGAGTCACAGATTGTGGCATGCGAGCGTTTTCTTGGTCACAAGGGGATACGGAGCGGGATAGCCACGCAGGATACAACATTCAAGCTACTGAAAGTACAGAATGAACATCAGGGATGAAAGGCAGAAGAGAATCATTTCATCATGCTGACAGAGGGGAGAAATGGATGAGTGGGATCCCGGAGCAGTTAAGAATTCCAAAGACATGCACCCATATACGAACGAAACAGGGTAAACTAGAGCAATTAAGAATTCTAGCTCATGACCGTTTCAGAAGAAAACATCGAAAAGTGCAGAAATTGAACTTAAGGTGTACTTAAACAAATCTTAAGCTATTCTTTTTTCCTGCAACTTAGAATGGCGTAAAGATGATAAAAACATAAAATAAACAGGGAGGAAGAACACTTATTGGATCATGCAGAGACACAAGAATTCCGTAATCATTCCTTGGCCCAGAGAAAACAACAAGTTGTTTCGCAATCCATGCTTTCAGCAATCTTTGATTAAGAAAAATATGACAGTTACAGTGCGAGTCTTTACTCAGAGAAAATTGCTGGAAAGAAACTGACCAACAACTACTACTACCAACCAACCAACCCTTTACAATATCGCTTCGGGTGGTATTTATAAACAAAATATCAGGAAGACATCATTACAAATGACCGTGACAGGTCTACTTAGAACTCTTCAAAAGAATCTAAATGCTGCTGGACATAAATGCAAGTACATCGTTTTGGCTGCGCTGGGGGCAGCTGAATCGGAACAGGTGACGAGGTGGCCCTTGGGGACCAGATGCGTTGCTGCTGAAGTGAATGTGCTTTGGGGCTGCGGTTCGGCTTTGGTGCGAATTGAATGTGCAATTATTATGATTTGAGAGCTTTAAGTGATTGAGCTCTCTTCCTATGAATCTGCTGAAAGATATTCAATTTTTCTTGCTTTGGGCCGCTGCTCAAGATATTCTCTGATACACTTTGCCGCTACATTGATGATTTCTGCCGTCGACTGATACTCTTTGACACGCTTGAAGCCTACTGATTTGATCTGATACACTTTGAACTTTGTGAATGATCTGCTGCTGTCTTTAAATCGGATCCTTTGGCACGTTTGGGCGATTTCGGGCTTTTTTGGCGCGCAGTGGGCTCGGCAATCCGAAGATTCCCTGAAGATTCCTCGAAATGGCCTATTTCTCGCGCATCGAAAACTGCCTCTGTTTCTTGATCTGGAGCTCCGAAGTGCGACTTTTCTTCTTGCGCGAAGCTTTTTCGGCTTTTCTGGCTGCTGACATAAGCACTGCGTCGACTGTATGGCGGATGACGTCATCAGTGGGTCCCTGGTACAGCACGACGTGGTGGGGTATTGGAGGACTGTGGTGGAGAGGTTCCGCTGCGATATAGCGATATCGCGTCGACAGGAAAGAGGGGGATCATTAGGTTGGGCGTATGGTGTTTGCGATTGCTGATATGCGATATCGCGATATCGCATCGGGGAGACGGAGGGGTAAACAGATTGGACACTCGGCGCTTGCGATCGCCGATCGCCGATTTCGCAATGTCGCATCGGCGGGGAACAGGTGGGCAAGGATTTGCGTGAAAGTGAGATGGCGAAGTTGCGATGCGAAAACGGCTTGGGGGGGAAAAAAGGTAAATAAGTGGGTGCGAAGGGATTTTGAAGTTTCAGAAGGGGTCCGACTACTTCGGGGGAGTTTTATACTTAGGAAGGAGTCCATAGTATGTGGAAGGTGGTTTCGGAGGTTGGGTTCTTGCTTAGTTTCTGATAAACTAAGCAATTCCCGGGACTTGCTATGGTTATTTTTCAACCAGGGGGATGGAATATTACATAGGGGAATTTACTTAATATTAATATGGGGACGGGAAACATAGGGAGCTACACAATAAAGTTAGTGGTTAGTGTGGAGGCGATAAGAAAGCGCTAAGTTCGAGGGGAGCTTAGGCTGTTGCAGGGGGAAAGGACCATACTTCGGGAGAAGATATGGAACAGCTTTGAGCAAAGCAGATCTTTACTCAACCAGAGTGATGAAGATGATGGACTGAAGAGGTGTCAAGCAGATCTTGACCTCTTTTTGGGGATGTTAGTTAATGATTGGGGGAAAGCAGAGAAGGGGAGTTAGTTATACCTCATTTGAGCCTTTTGCTTACAAATCTTTGCTGATTATGTTCTGCATAATAGGATACCTGCAAACTTGGAACTTGTCAGCAATTCAACAGCCTTCAGAACTACCTACCCAGCCTACTTCCTAGCATTTTTTCTTCTTTTGCTTGGGGTGCACTTAGACTTGCAAACCCATCATACATTTTTCTTTTGATATCTTCCTATCTACATACTACCCTTATTTCTTCCAGAGCCCAAATTAAACTGTTGGACTCTTCTGTTTCTCTACCTATCTAAGAGTCTGCCAAGATTAAACTGTTTGGACAGACTTACAATCTCTATATTCTAAAACATGAAATTTAAACCTAGGGAGACCAAGATTAAACTGTTTGGACCTCCCTTTAACTGAAAGTAGCGATACCAGGAAAACCTTTACAAAATTTGAAGGCAATTGAATGAATCTTGAAAAAGCCTTCTTCATTTGGAGACTGTTTGAGCAAATATGGAGCATTGCGGCAAGCAAAGTACGACATATTTGGCCTGTGAAATGCCAATCATGAAAAATGAATACTTGCTGCAGCAGGAGCTAACAGTGGCTCCACTCGGGGATGGCTTCTCCTTGCGGGAAGTCAAGAACAGCAGGCCAGAACGCCTTGATTTTAGTTTCTTGTCGTCCTCTGCAAAATTTATTTCCTTCGACCGCTTTATTTCTTCTACCTACCTACCCTAACCAGCAACTGCTTTGTCGTTAGGTAAAATTAAATAACTAGTGTAGCCATTTAAGTAACTGTGAAACACGATAATCTTGCTGACTGATCGTTTCTTAACGCAAAAGCATCATCCGGGCATATGCTTTCACAACCAAAATTGTGGCCTCCATCATTTGGCGCTGAAGCTTACAGTCTTCACTGAGGAGAGATGTTAGCGAAAATTTGTGAAGCCAAAGTTCCATGTAATCTGCAATTGGATCAATGAACTTACCCTGTGAGAGAACTTCCTCTGCTTCATTGGAATCTTCAGTAGAATCATGCAGAGTCTGTGTATCAACAGGTGGCGGCATCTTCTCCTGAGTTGAGGACGGGAGAATTCGGCATGATTTAGGATCTTCCGGGTCGAGGGGAGCAGCTGCATCTTCGGTAATGAGCCTAGCAGATGATCCTTCTGTCTTTTCCTTGGATCCCAGATCACACAGAATCCTCAGGTCCTCAGGCAACAGTGTTCCCTCCTGAATATGGGCATGTAAGCTCAGGCATGATTCCGGGCTCTTTGGGATGGAAGGATCAGTTACATCGTCGGTAATGACCCTAGCTGTTGATCCTTCTGCCTTTCCCTTGGAACCCAGATCATACTCAAACTGTAATTCAGGAGATAACACTATTTCCCGTTGAACTGGAGGAGGAAGATTTTGGCAAAACTCTTGAGGGTTGCGAAAATTATAAACCTGAATTTGAGCTCCCAAGAGTTCAATTTCATTCTCATATTTTTGCACAACAAACTCAAGGAACAATTTATTTTGGCCGCCAGGTATTGTTGACAATACCTTTCTGAAAAATCTATCGTCAAGCTCAAACTCTAACAAACTTTCTCTGCATTTTTATAAAGCTTCTTCTATCGGAAGTTCTTCCCAAGATTCGGTCATTTTCTTTTGTTGTTAATACACGGGGCACTTGGCTGTAACATTTGGTTCGTTCCTCAGTGGAGCCTTTGATTGAAATTGAAGTGGAGTCGCCAGGTGGATGTCTGGATTCTGAAGTGCTTGATCTCTGTCCACCGCCAAAGATCAGAACTAAACATGACAAGCTTTGAAAATAGGAGCACTTCCTCCATTGGGGTTTAAAGATGAACCGTGTGCTTGAACCCCCAATGGTGAGCGCAGATACAGGTCGACCGAGACTTTTACAAGTCAGTTTCTTCCATTGTAGAGCTGCAGATTGATTGCATTGATTTATCTGAGGAGGTTCCCCAGCGGAGTCACCATTATGTTATCGCTCAGGTTGTCCCTAGGCTCCTATTAGGGATACGGCCGAGGTAACCACAAACCAATATTCTGATTGCAGGTTCTAGCCCACCTGCAATCGGAGAGGGCTCTCTCCTTTAGATTCAACCTCAGTTGATCTGGATTCAACCTTAGTTGATGATTTTTAGGCTAGCTTTCTGACTTCAAGGGAATGTTGACTGTGATTGGGAGGAAGGTAGGATTC
This sequence comes from Pinus taeda, assembly GCA_000404065.3. Taxonomy (NCBI): domain Eukaryota; kingdom Viridiplantae; phylum Streptophyta; class Pinopsida; order Pinales; family Pinaceae; genus Pinus; species Pinus taeda. Next base: position 120,794 of record APFE030320939.1, read on the forward strand.
TCGAGTAAAGAGGCACAGTAAGGTGTTATAAGTTTTGAACCATTGGGCATGGAGTCACAGATTGAGGCATGCAAGCGTTTTCTTGGTCACAAGGGGATACGGAGCGAGATAGCCACGCAGGATACAACATTCAAGCTGCTGAAAGTACAGAATGAAAATTAGGGATGAAAGGAAAAAGAGAATCATTTCATCATGCTGAGAGAGGGGAGAAATGGATGAGTGGGATCCCGGAGCAGTTAAGAATTCCAAAGACATGCACCCATATATGAAAGAAACAGGGTAAACTAGAGCAGTTAAGAATTCTAGCTCATGACTGTTTCAGAAGAAAACATCGAAAAGTGCAGAAATTGAACTTAAGGTGTACTTAAACAAATCTTAAGCTATTCTTTTTTCCTGCAACTTAGAATGGCTGAAAGATGATAAAACATAAAATAAACAGGGAGGAAAAACACTTATTGGATCATGCAGAGACACAGGAATTCCGTGATCATTCCTTGGCCAAGAGAAAACAGCAAGTTGTTTCGCAATCCATGCTTTTAGCAATCTTTGATTATGAAAAATATGACAGTTACAGTGCGAGTCTCAACTCAGAGAAAATTGCTGGAGCTCACCAACAACTACTACTACCAACCAACCAACCCTTTACAATATCGCTTCGGGTGGTATTTATAAACAAAATATCAGGAAGACATCATTACAAGTGACCGTGACGAGTCTGCTTAGAACTCTTCAAAATCTAAATGCTTGCTGGAAATAAATGCAAGTAAATCTTTGGGCTGTGCTGGGGGTAGCTGAATCGGAACAGGTGACGAGGTGGCCCTTGGGGACCAGATGCGTTGCTGCTGAAGTGAATGTGCTTTGGGGCTGCAGTTCGGATTAGGTGTGAATTGAATGTGCAATTATTATGATTTGAGAGCTTCAAGTGATTTTGCTCTCCTCCTATGGATCTGCTGGAAGATATTCAATTTCTCTTGCTTTGGGCCGCTGCTCAAGATATTCTCTGATACACTTTTCCGCTACATTGATGATTTCCGTCGTCGACTGATACTCTTTGACACGCTTTAAGCCTGCTGATTTGATCTGATACACTTTGAACTCTCTGAATGATCTGGTGCTGTCTTTAAACCAGATCCTTTGGCACGATTGGGCGATTTCGGGCTTTTTCGGCGCGCAGTGGGCTCGACAATCAGAATATTCCCTGAAGATTCCTCGAAATGGCCTATTTCCCGTAGCGATGCGCGAATAGCGCTTCGCGCTATTCGCGCATCGAAAACTGCCTCTGTTTCTTGAGCTGGAGCTCCGAAGTGCGACTTTTCTCCTTGCGCGAAGCTTTTTCGGCTTTTCTGGCTGCTGACGTAAGCACTGCATCAGCTGTACAACAGATGACATCATCAGTGGGTCCCTGGTACAGCGTGACGTGGTGGGGTACTGGTGAAATGTGGTGAAGAGACTCCGATGCGATATAGCGATATCGCGTCGGCGGGAAAGAGGGGAATCATTGGGTTGGGCGTGTGGTGCTTGCGATTGTCGATATGCGATATCGCGATATCGCATCGGGGAAGACAGAGGGGTGAACAGATTGGATACTCGGCGCTTGCGATCGCCGATCACCGATTTCGCGATGTCGCATTGGCAGGGAACGGATGGGCAATGTTCTGCATGAAAGTGGGATGGCGAGGTCGCGATGCGAAAACGGCTTTGAAGGGGGAAAAGGGTAAGTAAGTGGGTGTGAAGGGCCTTTGAAGTTTCAGAGGGGTTCGACTACTTCGGGGGAGTTTTATACTTAGTAAGGAGTCCATAGTATGTGGAAGGTGGTTTCAGAGGTTGGGTTCTTGCTTAGTTTTTGCTAAACTAAACAATTCCCGGGACTTGCTATGGTTATTTTTCAACCAGGGGGGAATATTACATAGGGGAATTTACTTAATATTAATACGGGGACGGGGAACATAGGGAGCTATATAATAATGTTAGTGGTTAACATGGAGATGATAAGAAAGCGCTAAGTTTGGGGGAGCTTAGGCTGTTGCAAGGGGGAAGGACCATACTTCGGGAGAAGATATGGAACAACTTTGAGCAAAGCAGATCTTTACTCAACCGGAGTGATAAAGATGATGAACTAAAGAGGTGTCAAGCAGATCTTGACCTCTTTTTGGGGATGTTAGTTAATGATTGGGGGAAAGAAGAGAAGGGGAGTTAGTTATACCTCATTCAAGCCTTTTGCTTACAAATCTTTGCTGATTATGTTCTGCATGATATGATACCTGCAAAATTGGAACTTGTCAGCAATTCAACAGCCTCAGAACTACCTACCCAGCCTACTTCCTAGCATTTTTTCTTTTTTTTTGCTTGGGGGTGCACTTAGACTTGCAAACCCATCATACATTTTTCTTTTGATATCTTCCTATCTACATACTACCCTTATTTCTTCCAGAGCCCAGATTAAACTGTTGGACTCTTCTATTTCTCTACCTATCTAAGAGTCTACCAAGATTAAACTGTTTGGACATAGTTACAATCTCTATATTCTAAAACATGAAATTTAAACCTAGGGAGACCAAGATTAAACTGTTTGGACCTCCCTTCAACTAAAAGTAGCAATACCAGGAAAACTTTTACAAAATTTGAAGGCAATTGAATGAATCTTGAAGTAGCCTTCTTTATTTGGAGACTGTTTGAGCAAATATGGAGCGTTGCAACAAGAAAAGTACGACATATTTGGCCTGTGAAATGCCAATCATGAAAAATGAATACCTGCTGCAGCAGGAGCTAACATGTGCCACCTAGCACTGTACAAAAAACTTGTGCCTCTTGCATTGCTGCAACCTTCATGCTATGCGTTGTCCTGGGATTCCCTGCACTATCGCTCTCTCTGCCACTCCATCCGCATCTGTCTCTACCCAATCAGTCACTTCCTGATACTCCACATCGGGGCTCCTGTATCAAGGTCTCATCCAAGTGGTTGGGTACCTCAAGGATCCTGCCCCTCCTCCTTGGGACGATCACTCTATATCGCCCCACCTCCTACCTGGAGGTATGGCTACATGTGATCCCTCAGCCCACCTAGCTCTAAGTTTCCCCCTACTGGAGGTCTCTGCATGAGTAGATGTCTCTACTCGATCTCCACTTAGCTTCCCCTGTTGTGGCTGCTCCACATCCTCCTGAAGCTGCTGCACCAATCGTGGCTCCTCCACAATTGTCTGAGACTTCTTTTAGCTCTGCATGTTGAGCGGTAATATACCCTCCCTATCAACCACCAAGTCTCCATCAGTTTCCTTGCTGCTCAAGGCTTTGCATGCATCTTGAACCTCAAGAGCATACAGGTTCTTGACCCATGAACCAATCTGATTCACCTGTCTAGTGATGATGTGTCTAAGGAAAACCTTTCCCTCTCTGAAGACTACATCATAGCCTCTGTCTTCCAGCATCGCGATCAACACCAAGTTTCTCTTCGGTCCTGGTACATACTTGACATCGGTCAAGGTAAGGTGAGCTCCATGCTCCCTTTGAAAAATAACGGTGCCTACACTTGAGACACTATACTTCTCATCATTACCCATCGCTATGAGTATCTCGAGATCTTTCTCCTCAAAAGTACTAAACAAAATTTTGTCGTTGGACATGTGGAAAGAAGCTCCACTATCAAGAAACCAACCATTTCCCATCATGGATGAAACCATGCATGTGAAGAGTGTGAAATCCAACTCAAATTGTAAAGCAAGTGCCTCACCTTTAGATCCTTCCCCGGATCCCTTCTTGGATTTCCTCCGTGGAAAATTTGCAGCATAATGGCCCACATCATGACAACGAAAGCATCGCACTTTCGATTTGTCAACCTTCTTCCCATCATTGGAAGAACTAGATTTAGAAAGAGAAACCTTCTCCTTCCCCTTCTTCACCTTACTCGCTAAGGCACAGTTCTCCTCATCATGCATAGATGAAGAACTGTCTCTGGTGCTCCGTCTGATCTCCTCCTGCATCAAATCCGACCATAGTCATTCCCAATTTGGCAGTTTCTCCCTTCCATTCACCGAGTCTCGGTAGCTATGCCAACTCTTAGGAAGGCTAAGGAGTGCTAGACTCACCATATCCTCATCATCCGACAGTCACCCCCACAATTCCTAGCTCATCCCAGCATTGGGTGAACTTCGTGAGTTATTGGGGCATACTATCTCCATTCTCACACTTAATGTTTCTGAGTTTTATCCTTGAGCGCCATTCCACCAGCTCAAAACTCAACTGCTTTTGATCTAAAATTCGTGAGAACAAAGTATTTCTCGTACATAGATCGACTATATGGGCATTCATCGGATATCTCACCTTCCAAAAGAAGGATGAATCCAGAGGCTACCTGGCCCGATTACAGAATTTGCCTGAAGAAATAAAATGTAGTCACTTCCTGAATAATAGATCTGATGATCAATCCTCGCTTTGATATCCTGTAGAAATATCTTCTACAAATCAACCTGCTCTGATACCATGTAGAAATTTTGAATAATATGACACATATTCACATAGATTATCCCGATTATACACTATTGCGGAATACATGCATAATACATAACCTCCTCTACGTTGATCATCAATTTACAGAAGCATAAACAATAGCATGCGCACATAGAAGCATCAATCACACACATCAACACCGTATTTTCCCGGGGAAAGCATCTCGCTAAAAACCCCAACTATCTGTATATTATATTGATTGAGAACATGTAACAATACATAGTACAATACTCTTCACAAGTATCCAGCACTATCTCCACCTGTTACACACAATATAGCTCAGATCTAATCTCCAAATCTCCTCCGCTCCTTGCCTGCCTCCACTGCACAATACCTGCATGAGAATGGCTCAACCAAATTCGTTTTTACCTTGTGATAATCATCCACACCGGAAATCACGTGAGCAGAGGCTATAATCACTT